>JAHKKF010517755.1:3710-35329 GCA_019740295.1 Labeo calbasu | reverse complement strand
CTGCTGCTTCATGGGTTACTTCCTGTTTGGTGGCCATTTAAGGAGGCCTAAACCAAACAGGACTCCGCGAAGTATTGTTTTGCCTGTGCGGACTCTACCAAGCGTTTTCCCTATTTCCTTGCCTTGTTTTTGATATTTCCACGGTTTTGTTTCTTGTCATAGTTTTGCCTTGTTTTTGCCATTGTTTTGTTCTGTTTCTTTGCCATAGTTTTTGCCTTGTTCCATTGCCTTGTTTATTTGTCACTTTGGACTGCTAACCGGTATTTGGACTCTGCCTGTTTATTTGGTTTTCGCTTTTGTCTTGCCTACGTTTCATTGTTTATTTGGAGATTGACCCTGCCTGTCTTGACTACGATCTGTTTAATAAAGCTTGCATCTGGATCTTACACACTTCCCTAGAGTCCCGTTACAGAAACATGTATTTGACAATGGCATTTGCATTTGATTTTTTTGCTAGCTCTTGAAATGCTGTCAGAAACAACTTATGCATAAAATAAATGCATTTGAAAATGTGATATGTATTTAAGGCATTTATTATTCACATGGGTCATACATATCAGGTTGGAAAATATAAAAATCCATATAAATATGGAAAAAAATAACATTGCTGTGAAACATGATCAGAGAGAGATGTAACTAGCATACAGTATATGGTGCATTTGATAGCTTGCATAAAATGCAGAGGCTGTCTAACTAATAAGATATCTGATCTCTTCCATCTGGCTATTTGGATCACTATAATCAATTCCTGGTGGAAACAGGGCCCAGATGTTCTTTTTTTTTTCTGTTGTTGTCACACAAAAGTTAAATCAGCCAATGCAGATGACATTAGGTCAGCTAAGACACGAGGCAAAAATGTTATTCCGTTATTGTGGAATTACATTTTATTTATTTAGTAATTAATTTATATATGTATTTACTTATTTTACATCTTAGTGTAATGACAAATATATTAATTATTGTTTAAAAAATCTGTCTAATAGATTAGATTTGTAAATCTGTAGCTGACAACAAATGTCAAGCACTGACAGTTCATATTTTATACATTTTAGAACATCAAATTAAAAAGGAAAATCAATGGAATTTTTACTTATACATATAAACATGTACTATTAAATAGCCATTTTAATCAAAGAACCCTTGAAGAAGCTTTACCCATCAAAAGTTTTTTAGAGTTCATGTCTGGTTTTAGTAAAATTATGTAGCACTTAGGAATGAAAATACAAAACAACATCCCATAACTTGATGCTAAAATAGCAAATATCTCCACTGCTACAGTGAATTTTCCAGGAGAACTAACATAGGCTGGGATAAATGTTATCCATACAGCACAGAATATGAGCATACTGAATGTGATGAATTTGGCTTCATTGAAGTTATCAGGCAGCTTGCGAGCCAGGAAAGCCAGAATAAAGCACAAGACAGCCAGTAGGCCAATATAACCCAGCACAGCCCAGAAACCAACAGCTGAACCTGAATTACACTCAAGAATGATTTTATCTTCATAATTATTTATGTTTTTGTAGGGAAATGGGGGTGATATTGTTAACCAAATCACACAAATAAGCACTTGTATAAGAGTAAAGGCAAAAACACTGAGTCTCTGTTGAGGAGGCCCGAACCATTTCATGACATTACTTCCTGGAAGTGTTGCCCTGAAGGCCATTAACACAACGATTGTTTTCCCAAGAACACAGGAGATACAGAGGACAAAAGTGATCCCAAATGCTGTGTGACGCAACATACAGGACCACTCAGTGGGACGACCAATGAAAGTAAGAGAACAGAGAAAACACAAAGTGAGTGAAAAAAGCAGCAGAAAGCTCAACTCTGAGTTGTTGGCTCTTACTATTGGTGTGTGTCTGTGGTAGAAGAAAATCAACCCAACTGTGATTGTGAGACATCCACCACACAAAGAGAATGTCACTAGTACATTACCCATTACTTCTTTAAATGTCAGGAATTCAGTGTTTTTGAGTTCACATCGTGTTCTGTTTCCATTTGATTTGTACTCAAGAGGGCATGGAACACATGTTACTGCATCTGAAAGCACAGACAAATTAAAAGAGGGAACAACATTGTTTTAAGACAATGCCATATAGTCATATATTCTTCACATTTCTGTGTGGTCAACCCAAAATCTTTATGGTTTTGGCTTGACCACACAGAAATGTGAAGAATATCACTGTTAATACAAGAGTCCATCTCACTTGTGGTGTTGCTGAACTCTCCATCCGCACAGTCAATGCAGTCAAAGCAACAAATGGGTTTTCCTTTCAGAAAGGCTCTGCGAGTGCCTGGAAGGCAGGTCTCACTACACACAGACCGAGGGACCTAAGCAAAGCAAAAACATACAGCAAAAAAAGCAAAAAGCTTGCTATATTTATTTATTTATTTATATACATGCATGCATGCACGCATGCATACATACATTTTTCTGGTTTCCTGCCCAGATTGGATCGATGTCATCTTTCATTTTAATCTGTTGTCCCTCTGGCCTGGATGCATCATACAAGCCAATGGATTCAAATGATATTATTCCTTCATAGTTCATCTGCCAATTAACCAGAGTGTAACGTGCAACTGGGTCACCACGTTCATCAAAGTAGACTTTTTCTCCATTTTTGGTTGTAAAGTTCACTTGGGTCAGATAATGCAGCACCTATACAGAATGGTGGTATAATAATACCCATGGCCTTTGAATATCAGTTTTAAATTACAGAAAATTACAGAGCAGAAGTTTTAAAGAACACACCTGCCAAGGCTCTATTTTCCCTTTCTCTGCACATGTCTTGTTGGGGAATGGCCCCTTCCCTTTGTCACAAGTCAGCAGTCCTTCTATAGCATGGGCGACAGCATACACTGCCTTGTAGACATTGTTTAGAAGACTAGCATCAGACACATCTGTGAAACGTGTGTTTGTGTTTGCTAGGGATTCCTCTCCATTGCATATCTTGGAGGCATTGTGTGTGTTTGGATTTAAAATGCAGTTAAACACACTTTCCCACAGCTCAACCAGTCCTGTGTTACCTGGTCTTGAGGAAGGACGGCTACTCGCAATAAATTCCTTCAATCCAGGAATATATGCATTCGGCACAGCAAAACCTATTGCTCCCCCTACCACAGCATAATTCATTGGGGTTGCTACATATCTGTATGTGATCCAACCCTCACTTCCAACCCACTGATAGCCAGTCACATTTTGGAAGTAAAGCTCTTTTATGAGAATGTCCAAATCATTGCCATCTGCAAAAGCCACTATGACTTTAGATGTGGATTTTTTAATTATGTTTATGACTTCCAAAAACTTCTCTCTTGAATCGGTTCTGTAAATGGCCACAGAGTATTCAATACAGATGCCCTCTTTCTCAGCTGCTTCTAGAAAAGTGGCCATTCCGTTGTTGCCGTAGTCCCCCCTGCTTCTCACAGCCCCAACCCAGGTCCAGCCAAAATACTTCACCAGTTTAGCCAGAGCTCTGCTCTGGTAATAATCACTGGGGATAGTTCTGAAGAAGGATGGATACTGCTGTCTGTTACTGAGACATGCACAAGTTGCTGAATGGCTAAGCTGAAATGTGACAAAAACAAAAACTGACATTGAAATTAAGCTTTTCCATTAAAACTCTGGAAGGATTACTGTCTGACACTAGAGCAATAGACCAAAAACTGTGATTTTGATCCTTGTAAATGCTTAAATAAACCCTTTTTTTTTTTTTTAAGACTGTAATGTTTGTGGTGTTTCAACATGGATAAACAATTAATGTATATGTATCTTGGACACCAGGAATATTAATTACATTATTAGAAAAGAGTAAAATATATATATATATATATATATATATATATATATATTTAGACATTGATATAAATGCATTTGATATGACATTGATATGTCTCAGTCATCACTGTACTTCCAACTGATTATGCTATGCTTAATTTAATAAAAAGAAAAATAAACATTAAACATTGGACCTACCACAGGGATTTTAAATGGACCCATGGTCCTCGCA
Organism: Labeo calbasu; assembly: GCA_019740295.1. NCBI lineage: Eukaryota > Metazoa > Chordata > Actinopteri > Cypriniformes > Cyprinidae > Labeo > Labeo calbasu. The sequence goes on along the minus strand of JAHKKF010517755.1, from coordinate 31,319 downwards.
ATGTCTATGGTGGATGTTGATGTAGTTTCTCCAATTACAGCTTGCACAGTAGAGGGTCTTACACAACGATCTTCTGCTTCCATTTGCCCATTCATCAGAGCTAGTGATGCTCCAACAGAGAGAGGGATACTTGGACAAGAGCCATACACACGGTAGCCAAGCACAAAGCCAGGAAGAATATCTGTGCTGTTGTTTATTTCCTCAATGGCAAAAATCATTGTCATTGCATACTGCAGTTCTCCAGGATCAAGTCTGAAAAGGGATGATGGCTTTTTTGTTGTTGTTGTTGTTTTTTTTTTTTTTTTTCATCCGTCACATTAGTTGTTATTATATCATTATATTAAATTACAGTTCTTTGTAAATAAGTATTTCTTATTAGGTAGTATAAAATGAACGTATTGTCACTGTCTTACCCATCACACCGGAAATTTCCTGGATTGGTCATGAGCGTTGGATTTACACCAACTGGATTTTGGTGGAATGAAAAAATGCCCCCAATAGAGACATCACCTTCTTTTGAGAAATGAAGGAGTTCATCTGTCCCATAAGCTTTACATTTAAGTTGTGCAGCACTCATAGTACAGGTGACAATAATCATAATGGCTGCAAGCAACCGCATGACTCTGCAGTACGCAAATACCTTGCTGAAGTAGAGGTTGTGTTGATGAAAATCATTGGTTGAGTGTGTGAGTGCGCAACTTTAGGCTTCATATAATGCATGTTTACCATCCCCGGCCAATAATACAAGCAATTAAGATGACTGACAGAAAAACAGTTCAATAAGCACTGTTTTGCTTGGGTCCAATCCCAAACCTCCTTATACTTCAGTAATTACAAAAACACAAATAAATATGCAGCTTAAAAAACATATATAGTAGTTGACAAATAGCTGCCTTGTTTGTAAAGAGAGATTAGCTGCATTCAGAGTGTGATGTTAAATTCAAACCACCATAATTATGATTCCAAGTGGTGAAGCACTAAATAACTTTTATTACAGATGAGACAACCACAAGCATACAACACTACTTGAGAGATGCTTACACGGAGATGCAGCAGAACAACAACAAAATCATTTAGGACTCATGATGAGCCAAAATAAGTTAATGTTATGTAATAAAATCCAGTAATATAACTTGTTGTGAACTGTGACTCAGCTGACCCACATTGTTCCTAATAAGCCAACATAAAACAGCATTAACTGAATTCATTGTGTTTTGAACATTATTTTAACTGATGAATGGACAACACTATTTCAACTTCACCTACTTGTTTTTAATGGGTGCATATTAGTTCCATATGGGTACATATTACTACCTACATTCTGCTACTCTAAGGCAATAATATGCATTATGTATTTATGTATATATGTTGCTTCCATTTATTTATTTATTTATTTATTTATTGTTCTGAGAGAGAAATCACTCAAGTTATTTTTTTTCAACTTATGAAATCAAAAGATATCAAAATGTCAGTGTGGTTCGATTAATGTCAAGTGAACCAGATTTTATTGTGTTGTTGTAACTGATGTTGATTTTTTTTTCTAAATTTAAGTTAATTAAATTTGAGTAGAATTTTCTATAAAGTGCATAACATTCTCCAAAGAAAGCTGTATTAATTTCTAGCACTTACAAAATAAGCGTTTTAAACAAATAAAATACTACATACATTTTTTTTTTTTTTTCTTGTGTTCTTGGATTTAAACAGCTATAACCAGCAGATGTCCTCACTGTCCTTTGGAATAGTGAATTATACTGCAAATTAAATCAATTAGTCCTACATTAATTTCGTTTTAAGAACAAAGAAAGAAATGTGTGGAGAAAAAAAATTCTCTCTCTCTCTCTCTCTCTCTCTCTATATATATATATATATAATGTATATTGTATTAGCTCATTCTGGACTTCTTTAGTTTGCAACAATACTAACAAAATTCATTAAAAGAAACATGAGTGCTTAAAGGAGAGATACATTTTAGATTTAATACCTTATTGGAAGTCTGTTCAGACCTATTTGAAAACGTGAATTTGGGTGAACTTATTAGTAGTAAAATAGAAAGTATTAGACACAAAAATAGACATTTTACAGTAGCACTATTTTCCAAATAAGTTTCACAACTTTACCTTTAAATAACTGGTAACAACGTGAGTCCACAGTTGCTGATTATATCATATGATATATTATATTGTATATAATATGATTATATATAAGTGTTATGATCAAATAATAAATCATATGAGGGTATGAACAAGACACAAACCCATTTATACCTGGTGTTATATTTCTTTATACAACAGTTAGTTCCGGTCCTCAAATCTGAACTTTTTTAAGAGTGTATCAGCAATGGGACTTTTCACCGTTTGTATCACTCCGCTTTTCTCTGCACGTTAAAAACAGTCTAAGCCTCACTTTCATTAGAAGAGATGCCCAACCCTGTTTTGAATTACAGAAAATTGCAGAGTAGAAGTTCAAATGAATGCACCTGTCAAGGCTATATTTTCCCTTTCTCTTGTGCATGTTTTGAGTTTGCTGTGAAAGACACTTTGCCACAGCTCAACCAGGCCTGTGTTACCAGGTCACAAGAACTGTGAAAAAAATACATTGTTATTACACACTACATTACACCTGATGCCATAAGTGTTTGATTTACACCAGGTGTATTTTGAAAAAGCCTCCACTAGTACAAGCAATCCCAAACCTCCTTTAGGCCAATTCCCACTAAATTAGGTAAACATAACTTGTACACAGTCTTACGAATATGTAATAATAATAATAATAATAATAAAAATAAAAATGTATTTTACTTCTCGTATCAGTTTAGTGGACATATTTGTTCAGAATTTTTGTTTAGCTCTACTGTGACAGTTACTTAGTAAATTATGTAGATTATTTAGTAAAGCAGTATAAAGTTTTATTTTAGTTTTATTTTATTTTAAATTTCAGTGCTTGTGTTTTGTAAATGTAAATCATTATAATAACTAATTAGATTTATATATCATACATGAGTACATACATGATACATTTATACATGAAAGCTGAATAAATAAGCTTTCCATTGATGTATGGTTTGTTAAGACATGACAATATTTGACTGAGATACAACTACTTGAAATCTGGAATCTGAGGGTGCAAAAAAATCCAAATATTGAGAAAATTGACTTTAAAGTTGCCCAAATGAAGTTCTTAATAATGCATATTACTAATCAAAAAATTAACTTGTGATCTAACATGATCTTTAATTAATTTCCTAATGATTTTTGGCATAAAAGAAAAATCAATAATTTTGACCCATACAATGTATTTTTGGCTATTGCTACTAATATGCCCCAGCGACTTAAGACTGGTTTTGTAGTCCAGGGCCACATATTCATATATATAAGCACACAAGCTGTGGTTTTGTAGTGTATATATATATATATATATATATATATATATATATATATATATATATATGTAAATCAGAGATACATAGTTACCCAAGTGTACATTTATACNCACAAGCTGTGGTTTTGTAGTGTATATATATATATATATATATATATATATATATATATATATATATATATATGTAAATCAGAGATACATAGTTACCCAAGTGTACATTTATACATTTTGGAATTAATAGATTTTACATTATAATGGAAAGTGGGAGATCTGTGTTTTCAGTGTTATACATAATACTGTGGAATTGGTCTTTCATTTGTGAATTAATTTATTTACATAGTTTAGTAAATTACATCATTTATGGTTGTTGCATGGTTTAGTGCAAACTGCTTTGAAAGCGGATACTAAGTTTTTTGTGATTTACTGTGGGTTTTGCCCATTATATGTTTCCTTGTGTTTTGTTCTGGCTTGAGTATAATAATGTAGCATTTTGGTGTAAATATACAGAATAACAAACCAAAACTAGAAGCTAAGATGGCAAATATCTCCACAGCTACAGTAAATTTCCCAGGAGAGCTGACATAAGCTGGGATAAAGGTGATCCAAACAGCACAGAATATGAGCATACTGAATGTGATAAATTTGGCTTCATTAAAGTTATCTGGCAGTTTTCGAGCCAGAAAAGCCAAAATGAAACATAGGACAGACAGCAAACCAATATAACCCAGCACAGCCCAAAATCCTATAGCTGATCCTAGATCACATTCAAGTATTATTTTATCTAATGAATGGGCAATATTTTTATATGGCATTGGAGGGTCTAATGTCAGCCACAAGGTACATATTGTTACCTGAAATAAAGTGCAACAGAAAACACTAATTCTTTGTAAAGGCAATGAACACTGAGGAACACTTGTACCAGGCACTGAGGCCTTGAATGCCATTACCACTGCTATTGTTCTTGCCAGAACACAAGACATACAAAGGGCAAAAGCGATCCCAAATGCTGTGTGACGCAACATACAGGACCACTCAGTTGGCCGACCAATAAAGGTAAGTGAACAAAGAAAACACAGAGACAGTGAGAAAAGCAGTAGGAAGCTTAGCTCTGCATTGCTAGCCTTTACAAGAGGAGTGTCTTTGAAGTGGTAAAACATCAGTGCGACTGCAATTGTTAAAGACACCCCAGTTAATGAGAATGCAGTCAAAAGTATTCCCATGTTTTCCTCAAATGAAAGGAACTCCACCCTCTTGAGAACACACATACTGTGGTTTTCATTTGACCAGTACTCCAAAGGACATTTGATGCATTCAGCAGAATCTAAAAAGACAAATAGAGCATAATGTTATGATACACAGACACACACACACACACACACACACGTTATAATTAGCTGAAAGTAAGCACACAAAAAAAGTTTTTGTAATGTCTTTCAACATTAAATGTGTTTGTATCTTTATGTATCAAAATGTTGGTCATCTCACCAGTAGTATTACTGATTTCTCCAGATGGGCACCGCAAACATTCAAAGCAGCATACTGGTCTTCCTTTGATCACAGCTTGTCTGAAACCTGGCCGGCAGCTTTCACTGCACACTGAACTTGGTTTCTGCCATGTTTGCACATTATTACTTTGTTGAAAGTATTTTAGGTTTCTTTTTATAACACTGACTTATCAAGTACTCAACATACTGATGTTATTTTATACATACCGTGTGACTGTCTCCTGCCCAAATTATATTGATTGAATTCATAACAAACTGCTGTTCACTGGGTAGTGAGGCATCATAGTGTCCTACAGTGACAAAAGTTGTTTCCCCTGCTCCATTTTTCTGCCAGTTTACTAGCTCATATCTTGCCATTGGGTCTCCATTTTTGTCAAAGTATATTGTCTCACCTGAGGCCATCGTGAAATTCACATTTTGAAGGGAATTCGTTACCTGTGACCATTTTAAAGCACAGTTAAAATCTGTTACATATTAAATAATAATAATAATAATAATAATTACAAGATTTACTTACTTGGCTGGAAACTATTAAATTCTTATTTCCACATGTTAAGTTTCCAGGTGCACCATTTGAGGTTTTGCAAGCCAATGTATTATGCAGAGCATAAGCTATAGCATAAACTGCCTTATATACATTATTTGAAATCCTTAGCTCAGATACATCTGTGAACACATTACTCACATTACTCAGATTTTCAGACCCATCACAAAACTTCTCATTTTCAGTTTTAGGGCTTGTTGTAGGAGAGAGACGGCATCCAAATGCCATCTCCCAAAGTTCCTTCAGAAGAGCATTTGAAGGGTTTTGAGATGGATTGACCTTAAGAAGAAATTCTTTCAAGCCTGGAATTTTTGACTTGCTAATTGTAAAGCCAACTGCACCACCAAGGACATTTGAAACCATTTTTGTTGTTAAGTATCTCGCTGTAATCCAGGATTCACTGCCTACCCACTGTAGCCCAGTTACATTTTGTCTAATAATCTCCTCCAGCAACACATCCATTTCACCCTGTGCCAAAAAAGCCACAAGAACTTTAGCGGTGCCTTTTTTAATTACTTCAACAACCTTAGCAATCTTCTCTTTGGAATTCGTTCTCGATATGGCCTCTGAATATTCAATGCATACTCCTTCTCTCCCAGCTACCTCTACAAAGGTTGCCATGCCATTGTTTCCATAGTCATTATCACTTCTCACTGCTCCAACCCACGTCCAGCCAAAATGTTTGACTAGTTGGGCTAGAGCCCTGCTCTGGTAGAAATCACTGGGAATAGTTCTGAAGAAGGAAGGAAACTGCTTTCTGTTGCTCAGGCAGGCACAGGTAGCAAAATGGCTTATCTGTCAAACAGAACAGATAAAAATTACAAGAAAACATATTATTTTTATCTTCATATATATCATAATAGGAAACATTTGTTTCACATTTATAAATACTTATTTTGTTTATTTTTTTCTATGTATTTCACCACAGGAATCCTGAAGGGCCCTGTTGCTCTGGACAGTACAATGGTTGAAGAAGACTCAGATTCTCCAATAATGGCTTTAACTGCTGTTTTTCCAAAGCAGATGTGTTCTGCTATCAACTCCTGACCATTTATCAGAGCCATTGATGACCTCATGGAGGCTAATGTGGAACCACAGCTGTCAAATATTTGGTATCCAATCGAAATGTTTGGGAGTAAGCTCATCTTGCTGTTAATTTCCTCAATGGCAAAGATCATGGTCTGAGCAAAGCGGAATTCTCTCAAATTAAGGCTGAGAGAAAGAGAGAGAGAGAGAGAGAGAGAGAGAGAGAGAGAGAGATTTGAGAAAGCAAAGAAGAGAGAGAGATTTTGTAGTACAGTTTGTCTTGCTGCAACTGAACAGCTTATTAAAAAATAGTAACTAATGTCATATGTCTCAAATTAAAATCTATTACATAGATTATATATATTTACACGTTAAATCAATAACATAGAAGCAGAGAAGTAACAAACCTGGTGCACAGTAGACGATGGGGTTTTTCTGTAAATGATGGCATTTCCAAATTTATTTTGCTGTGAATTGAAAAAGCTCCTCCGATGATAATGTCTCCATCCTTTGAGAGTAGGGGGTACTCTGGTTTCCCTATCATTCTACAGTTAGGCTTTGTTTCCCCCTTTGTTTTAATGCTGCAAAGCAGCAGGAACCCAAAGACAAGCATCACAGAGAGTCTAGGCCCTCCCTCACTCTTCTGATGATGATGAGTTTGAATATATTGTGTTTGTCAGACTCATGAACAAATCATGAACAAAGTTATGTAATCATGTGGTGTAAATCTATTAAAGTGATGTCACAATATGATAACCTTACCTTTCTTGTTCTTGTTTACCATTGATTTTGTCATTCTACAAATTGAACTGTATGGTAGAAAAATACAAAATCATGAAACCTGATTTTATGAAAATTAAAAAAAATGAAAAAAAAAAAAAAAATAAATAAAAAAATAAATAAATAAAAAAAATAAATAAATAATTTTCTTTCTTTCTTTCTTTCTTTCTTTCTTTCTTTCTTTCTTTCTTTCTTTCTTTCTTTCTTTCTTTCTTTCTTTCTTTCTTTCTTTCTTTACATTTATTCATTTAGCATATTCATTTATCCAAAGCGACTTATAATTAGGCCAGAAGCTATTAAACCAACAAAATGTTTAATAAATAAAAGTGCTCGTGTGGCGAGACTAGGGTGAAAGTGGCCACTAGGGTCCAACTATTACAATAAATACAATAAGTGCTCAGTTGTACTGAAACCTGACTATGCCACTCTGATATATCACACAAAGAATAATTTAAACTAAATTAAAGCACACAAGTTTGTTGCACTAATATGGACCAGAGACATGAGCACCATACAATATTATCTTTATTGAAGCATAAAAACAAATCAGTTAGACAGTGTGGAAGGCCATGCCCTCAAATCTTACCATAAAATAGTTTACACAAAGAAGGACAATTCACACCATCACTCATCAATAATAGCAACAAAATGACACACACTTGTAAGCAAATTATCACAAGTACAAATCTGTACAAACAGACCTATCTAATAGGGTGATCAGACGTGCCACTTCCCAGGAACATGTTCAGTATAGGATTTCCTAATTGCTTAAATTAACCAGGTGTTGTGCCGATCTATCATTGTATGACAGCCAAACAAACAAACAAAACACAATCAAGCAGTATTACTTCTGACACTCTGACCTCAATCGTATTACAAAAAATCACATACAATAATCACTAAAGATTACAGAAAATAAAACTCACAAACTAATACAAAATGAAGATCTGGAGAACACTGGCACAAGCAACATGGAACACAAAAATGGATGAGCGTGTGTTTCTTCTGTTCTTGATTGCAGAACAATGGTAACTTCCCACAATAACACTCAATGCTCAAAAAATGAGGGGACTCCCCAGTACTCTGATAGGGAAAGCTATTATATAAGAACAGCACTTAGGGAACCTTGCAGCAAATGCAACATGTCATGTAAAGTCCTTTTAAACCACTCGCACTGTCTGTTATCAGCTGGATGGGATGGAGTAGTATGAGACTTTTCAATACCATACAAGCAGCAAAGCAGGTAAATGAGGTTGCCCTTTAAAATTCCATTCATGATCCCTGTGACACGGAACACAGAGCTGACAAAACCATTCAGACACCAAAACCTGCTGAAACTACTGAAACTACTGAAATTCGAAGGAAGGCCCTTGGCATGCTGACACCTCTCACACTCCTGACATCAGCGTGTGACCTTAGATGACATATTTGGCCAATAGCACCATTGCTGCACAAGTTGTGGGGTCCGTTTCACACCCTGGTGCCCGTGTTGCCGGAGTAACTGCCTCATAACCTCGTCCCTTATAACCACTAGCAATAAAACCTGAAAAAAATATTTCCCTCCATCTGGCTGATATACTCCACGGTGTAGGACTTCCTCCTTCTCCACTAAATGTTTGGCAGTTCCACTGCCAAACATTGTAACTACTGGTGTGGGCAACTGTCTACGCTCCTCCTGTGTTGTGGCCGCCTGTCATCGCCAAAAATTTAGGAGTTCCCCAATATGTGTATCAGTGCCCTAACCCGCTCGCATATCTTCCCCAGACAAATCAGGAAATACAGTTACCTGGTTTACCTGAGCTACTTGCTTCCCCTGGGCTACTTGAGCTATCCTCTCTGGCACAACCTTGGGATCATGCATTTTACATCCTCCCTTGTAGGTGGATTCTGCCTAGACAAGGCGTCTACATTCTTATTGCTATGACCTGACCTGTACCTGATCTCAAAATCAAAGGCAGCCAACTGGGCTGCGCATTGTTGTTCAGTAGCGCCCAGATTGGCTGTACCTATATGGCTGAGGGGGTTGTTATTACTGAACATCATACATTTATGACCCAAGTACTCCCTAAATCTTTTTTTCATAATTCTGGGATAATGATGGCGGAAATGATGCACCCCAATAGTAACTTAGAAAGACTATTTATAGGCGGGTAATTGCTTCTAACTGCCCTGCCTTCTATTCATTCAAAACCAGGGTAACGATGCATCCAGTCACACTAGTATTAACGGGTCAAGTGTTGACAAAAACGTGTATTTAACAGTTTCTTGAAAAAAATGTGTATGTGTTACCCCCTCAATGGGTCCTACTCGCACCCGCTCTCGAACATGAGTCTCAGTAATGCAGGAAGCAGGCGCACTAACAAGGAGTCTAAAGACTGCAGCCACTAGCGTCAGTTGTTAATGCGCCTTTCGAGATCAGGGAAGTGAGGTTTACCTGCACAGCACCTAAAGTGTGTGACGATGTATTGTCAAGTATGGTGACCCATACTCAAAATCTGTCCTCTGCATTTAACACAGCAGTGAGAAGTGAACACACGCACACACACCCAGAGCAGTGGGCAGCCATTGTTCCAGCGCCGGGGAGCAATTGGGGTTTACCGAAACTTGCCTTGCTCAAAGGCACTTCAGTCATGGTTTTGAAGGTGGAAAAAGCACTGTTCATTCACAATCCCCACCTTCAATTCCTGCTGGTGTGGGAATCAAACCAGCAACTCTTGGGTTAGAAGCCCGACTCTCGAACCATTAGGCCATGACTGCTCCCTACCCGCTGGCCTACTCACCTCCCTAAACCTCACTCCCATCTGGGACATGGCACCAATGTAACCCCCCCAGGACCTATCCACAACCACTCTGAGCGGGACTCAAACCCCAGTCTCTGGCATGGGAGGCGGGCAAACTAACAAAGAGGCTAAAAATTGCAACATTTCTCCTGGAGACCCACTGTCCTGCAGAGTTTAGTTAGTCAAACACACATGAACCAGAAAATCAAGGTCTTCAGGTCTTCACCCCCCAAAAATGAATAGGGCCAGATGGAAATAAAATTTGCAGAACAGTGAGTTCTCAGCAGCAGGGTTGAAGACCTGTATGCAGCAGATTAAACACACAAGACTTTACAGATTGTACAGTTTTATCTGTTTAGACACTTTTGAAAGAAGCGAGATGGAGTATTTAATTGCACTTTTGGTAATTAATTGCACTTTTGCACTCCACATGCTTCTCCTTTGTATGAAACACGTGTACAGTTTACAGTCTACCACACATTGTGTAAAATGCACTTAAGTCTGGCAAAATTAATGACAAAATGATAGCACTTTGTATTATCCCTTAAGACTGCTTTTCAACATCCATACAGTAAAAGCAGTCCATGGCCTTAATTTCTTTAAATGTTACATTACATTAGAATGACTTTTTGCTTCAATGTAAAAAAGACATTGTTGATTTAGTGTCCTCAGCTGGCAGGAGGAAGCATACAGTACACTTCTAGGACTGAATTGAGGTAAGAAATTTATGGTGGAAGTCCTGAAAATCAGCATTAAAACCCCATCTATCTATCTATCTATCTATCTATCTATCTATCTATCTATCTATCTATCTATCTGTCTATCTGTCTATCTGCCTATTTAACACAACTAGGAGTCAGTGACAAAACTTTCTGCCACATTCTGGATCATCTGCAGAGCCTTAGTCACGCTGGCTAGAAAACCCGCCAGTAAAACATTAGAGAATTCCAGTCTTAAGATAAGAACAGTTGGGCCACATACTCTGACAAGAAGTGTCTGAGTTGCCTGATTTTGACAATCCCATGCTAACAGTACAGCCAGCAGAGTGAATTCAAAGACATATATATAGATACTGATTGTCACTAATTAAAAAAAAAAAAAAGAGATTGATTTTCCATTGATAAATAAATCGTATTTTTATTTTGTTTTATTTTATTTTATTTTATTAAGACTTACGTGGAATCTTACCCATCATATGTTGCTTTGTATTTTGCTCAGGCTTGAACAGAATTATATAACATTTTGGTGCAAATATACAGAATAGTAAACCAAAGCTTGATGCTAAAATGGCGAATATCTCCACAGCTACAGTAAATTTTCCAGGAGTACTGACATATGACGGGATAAATGTGATCCATACAGCACAGAATATGAGCATACTGAATGTGATAAATTTGGCTTCATTGAAGTTATCAGGCAGCTTGCGAGCTAGAAAAGCCAAAATGAAACACAAAACTGCCAGTAGTCCAATATAACCTAGAATAGCAGAAAAACCTACAGTAGAACCCAAACTGCACTCAAGAATGATCTTTTCCTTATAGTATTTCAGATTTTTATGAGGAAATGGAGGAGATATCATTAGCCAAAGCACACAGATAAGAGTCTGTATAAGTGTAAAGGCAATCACACTGAGTCGTTGTTGTGCAGGCCCAAACCATTTCATGACATTACTTCCTGGAAGTTTAGCCTTGAAGGCCATTAACACCACTATCGTTTTCCCCAGAACACAGGAGATACAAAGGACAAAGGTGATCCCAAATGCTGTGTGACGCAACATACAGGACCACTCAGTGGGCCGACCAATAAAAGTAAGTGAACAGAGGAAACACAGAGTCAATGAGAAGAGCAGCAGGAAGCTCAGCTCTGAGTTGTTGGCTTTTACTATGGGGGTGTCCTTGTTGCTGTAAAATAGGATGGCCACCAGTACAGTTAATCCAACTCCAAACAGTGAAAAAAAGACCAGCACTATACCCATAACTTCTGTGAATGACAGAAACTCTACAGTCTTTAGTACACATTTATTTTTCTCAGCATTAGACCAGTATTCCCCTGGACACTGCTTGCAGTTATTTGAATCTGGAAAGAAAGTTGCGTTTACTATAGTTACATAGATATTTTATTTATTTATTTTGTAGTCATTTTATTTATTAACTCCTTTGATAAAAAACTGCATCCTGAAGAGTAGAAGAAGAGCACAAAAAGAGCAACTAACCAATTTTCTTTGAAACTGTGAGATGGGCTTTAGGTTACCTGTCTGATTACTGATTTCTCCTTCTGCACATGGAATACAGTCATAACAGCAGACAGGTCTTCCTTTCTGTGCAGCCTTCCTAGTGCCTGGAGGACAGCTCTCACTGCACACAGACCTTGGTTTCTGCATTGAGAAATTCATTATACATATAGTTTCAATGTTAGTTAATATCATGAAGTTATTGAGTACATTAGCATATTAGAAAGTAGGATTGTCCCTTTCCACCAGTAAATAATGCAGTCCTTGATTTTCAAGTGGTTCATGTCACATTTGCTTCTTTAAACCAACATTTTACTATTTACCTCCAGCTGTCCTCCAGCCCAAATTATGTTTTCAGTGTTAACCACAAAGCGCTGGTCAGGAGGCAGTGAGGCATCATAGTATCCCACTGGTTTAAACTGGATTGATCCATCTGAGTCCTGCTGCCAGTTCACAACTTCATACTGGGCTACTGTGGCACCAGTACTGTCAAACCACACACGATCTCCGAACTTTACAGTGAAATTCACTTTTTTAAGTGCCTCAACCACCTAACAAAAAGACATGATCATTTAAGTATTTTAAGGCAAAACACCACAGGTGAATACCACCATACCTCCCCAGCTGATTGATTAAATTGAAAATGTGCTAATTTGCATAAATTTCTAGTACAAAAATGGGAACATTGGTCGAAGCCAGGTTCAAAATGTGCATTTATTTTGTTGATATATTAAAGTCTAATGATTTTTTTATTACTTGAAATCTACAGATGCAATAATGTGGAATAAAAGCAACACTTAAAAGTGTATTTTGGCACTTGGATGTTTTGTTATAAAAAAAATTATATATATATATATATATATATATATATATATATATAAAAATTGGCTGATGTGAAAAGAAAACAAAAAAAAAAAAAAAACAGTTTTTGCCTAAAATGCCTTTAATGCATTGTCAAATAAGAATAGTATTGCCCTCCTACTCTTCTACTTTTTTTTTTTTTTTTTTTTTTTTTTACCTGCTGTGGTTGTATTGTCAGGTCTTTCTTACAACCTTCTGGTTCTTTGCACTTGAACAGACTGTGTAATGAATGAGCCACAGCATAAACTGCTTTATAGACATTGCTTGCATATCTTTGCTCCGGCACATCTTCATTGTAATTTTTCAGCACAAGTAGATCCTTATATTTGCTGCAATTTAATTCCACTTGAGAAGAATGCACCTCAGTCTGTGAGCAGGGAAAAGCTGAATCCCAAAATGCTTTTATAACATAATTGGAAAATCCTTCATTATTGATTTTTCTCACTGCAAACCCCAGTGACCCTCCCAGCACACGGAAACTGTTTGGAGTGATCAAACTCTTTGCAGTTGTCCATGCTTCCACACCAATTACTTGCAGTCCTGTAATGTTCTGAATGGTTAGTTGCTCTAGAAGATTGACCATCTCAACACGAGAAAGAAATGCAACAACCACTTTTGTGGTGCCACTTTTCATAGTGTCTACAACTTTCTGGAGTTTTTCAGGTTCTGTTCGATAGAATTTCACTGAGTACTCCACACAAATCCCCTCTTCCTGGGCTGTTTTCAGAAATGTGGCCATTCCATTATTTCCATAGTCATTGTCACTGTTCACAGCTCCTACCCAAGACCAGCCAAAATATTTCACTATGTATGCAAGTGCTCTGCTTTGGTGGTAATCACTAGCAATCGTTCTAAAGAATGATGGGTAATCTTTCCTATTGCTAAGACACTCACATGTAGCTGAGTGACTTATCTGAAAAAAACAAAAACAAAAAAAAAAAAACAGACAAGAAACAGTAAAGCAGTGAAACAGTCATCAGTATGGTAATTATGTCAAGAATAAGTATGGTTGCTCTTTACCACTGGAATCTTAAAAGGTCCTGTAGTTCTGGACAAAATCACTGTAGCAGAAGACTCTGTTTCTCCTATGATAGCATGTATAGGAGACTGTCCATTGCATCTGTCCCCTGCTGCAAACTCCTGGCCATTCATCAATGCCATACTTGCACTCATAGAAGACAGTCTTGAACCACAGCTATCATAAATTTTGTAACCAATAGAAACATTTGGAAGCAACTGTTCACTTCTATTTATCTCCTCAATAGCAAATATCATAATCTGAGCCATCCGGAAATCTCTCAGATTCACACTGTCAAAATAGATGTTCCAGATGATATTGTAGTTTGTGGTTATAAAGTCAGTACATATAATTTTATAATATGCAGTATATTTTCATGGAAAAATCTGTTGATATTGAATACATTATCTGATATAATGTTTCTCAAATATATTACAATGTAACAAACCTGGAGCATGACAGAAGTTGAGGTTTTTGTATAAACTCAAATGAAGGTAAAATTTCTATACTGCGGATTGAAAAAAGTCCTCCAATAGTTACGTCTCCATCCTTGGAAAGCAGTGCATACTTAGGGTCTCCCATTTTTTGGCAAGGAGTACCTTCTGCCTTTGTATAAGGTTTATGGAAAAACAGGAGTGTGTAAAGAAAGAGAAACATCCCAGAGATGCTCCACTGTGACTGTCAATTGCAAATGGCCTGATACAGTATATGAACTTTTATAGACATAATTATTATGGATGAATGAGATTATAACCAGTGACATCATAGGGCAGGGCAGGAGTCAAGTGTGGAATTGAATCAAACTTGCTTTCATTGTTTTGATTGTTTTCATTAATTAATAATTAATAATTAATAATTTCATTAATTGCAAAATTCCTCTCCTCAGAATCTGAATCAGAGTATAGACAACTGGATTGCTCATGATGTCATTAAAACTGAAGCCACAGTGCTGCCATATTGCTATCCATTCTATTCTAATACATGCTGTTGAATTAATAGGAAATTATATTATTTAAAATAGAAAACATTATCTAACAAGTCACTGTTTTTATACATTAACTCTCAGTGCACATTCTTACAACACAAATGTCCCAAGAAAACGGTTATTTGTTTACATTCTTAAATTTCCACTGCTTATTACAAAGTTACATTTATATTAATTACAGCAGGAAACATCATATTAGTGGACAGATGAGACACGACACCTCAGAATATGTGTTACAAATATTCATTCTGAAATCTGAATAAAAACTTTAGCTTTGAAAAGTATGCGCATATACCTTAATTTGCCTTTTGCAGTTCACTGTTTATGCACCTGTTCTGTGTTGTAATATTTTTGTACAGTGTGCCAACTGTAAATGCTTTAACAATGATTTTGTTAACAGCATGGATTTGAAGCATTTAATGATTAAAATGTTGGTTAAATTAATAACTAATACATAAAACACTTAACTCCTGTGAAAACTGCAATTCTACTAAATCAGCATAGAATTTGCACTGTCTTAAACAGTCTGAAAAAGATACTGTTCAAACAGGAAATACATGCATGACTACAGATGGACTTAAAGACATGAAGCTTTATTTCTTAGGTGATGCATAGTAGACCTTGAATTTCAACAAAATATAGTGCAATATAATAACTTACAAGTCTTGTATTGTAATATTAATTTTAATATTTGAAACAATTTCTGCTACTAATACCAGATATGTTCATATTTAATATTTCCTGCGTAACTGTATACATAAAGAAATATATTTTGTGTTAGGTTAATTACCTGTGTGCCAGCAGTGTGCAGCAGGTACACCCAATTAAACATTTTCAATATATTGATTATCCTACCAGAAAAGACCATAAACATTACAGATAACATCACATATCCTAAAAACTGATCATGTGAGACTGATATGCTGTCAGGTGGTCATGCTATTGTGTCACAGTCTGGTGGGCTAAGCCACTATAAAGGCAGCGTGAGTGCCATATTACCTCCAATTTTTATTCAGCTGAGTGAGAGCTACGTATGGACCCTGAGGAGATTTTTACATGGCAACTCATGCAATGTCTCACTCCCTCCTTTCAGGGAACCAAGGTGGCGTCAAGTAACCCACGCCATTTCCTCTCAAGTCAGTCTCTTTACTTTGCATATTCACTGTGGGAACATGTAGAAACACCACCATCTCCCAGCCCGATAACAGGAGTTATAGAAAATAAGCATAAATAGATGCTGCAGCATATAAGTATAAGCAGGCAGTGTACAGAGCTGAGCTTCCTCCTGCTCCGCCATCAATTAGTTGACAATTGGCCAAGATTACGCTGACACCCTCAGCACTGCTCAAGACTGAGTTAGAGCCACAGCATCAAAAATGTAACATACAGAATGTACACCACATACAATTGGCCCCTTAAGCGGATTAGAGTACACAAAACTCAGGTCCTGAGGTATGAGCCCTGTGTGAGTAAATAAGAACAACATTAGCCACTCAGAGAGGTGGACAGCCGCCAGCCGGAGTTCAAAAATTGAGCTGGCATTCTAAGTATTGCTCAACACGAAAGTTGTGGCATTCGGTCAATGCGAAAACAAGTTAAGAGCAGCAAACATACACTGGTGTGTAAACAACATGCAATCAGCTCAACGAGTGGAACACAGTACCCACACGTAAGCACATATATTAAGTGCAGTGTGAGCAAATTGCAACGATGACACTCACTCAGTGAGGTAAGCAGCTGCCAAATGGGGCTCATGGGGCTTTGTTCGACCGGTTGTGAAGCATGTGTGTCAAACACGCCAAGAATTGGCCTAAATAACCTCGGCATGCAATGTCATTTGATTATGTGCACCTGAGAGTTATAAATAGACGTGAGACGTACACATCTTCAGGTTACAGCTTTGTCTGAAGAGACGTCCAGGCACGCCTACAGTGTGGCATTGAGGCGCAGCATCTCGTTCCCGCTTTTTAAGGGAACAGGGTTACAGTCAAGTAACCCGAGACGTTCCCTACCAAAAGCTACATTCGATGCTGCGTATCAATACGCTAATGGGAATGAGAATACCAACGCCGCCGCACTGGAAGTGTCTGGACCCGTCAAGGTTGTTTAGTGTGTGAGCACAAACATCGAGAGGTCTTAGACATGGCTCTGTGATGTTGACTCAAGGACATGAGAGCCCAGAGTATCATGGACATCCAATTATAGAGTCTGCGAATGTGTGCAGAGAGGACCAGCCTGCCGCACCACACACTTGCTGTAAGGGGACACTGTCAGAGCTTTAATATAGAATGCAACCCACCTGGTTGAATGGGCCCCAACTCCTAGAGGAGAAGCTTGAACATGCTCCTCGTAGGCTAGGGCAATAGCATCCCTCACCCAATGTGACATCGTTAGTCTAATGGCAGCCATAGCATATAAAAAGCTGCTCTGATTTACACCACTGGCTAGTGCGGTGTACGTAAATCCGAAGAGCATGTACTGGATACAGTAGACGAAGTCCTTCTTGCTCCGGTGTCGTGAATGGCGGAGGGCAGAAGGTTTTAAGAATGGCTGGAAAATAGGGTGAGGATGCAAAATAGCTTTGACCAGCCCAGGGGCAAAGCCTAAGCAGGATGACAAGACTGACAGAGCCTGCAAATCCCCAATTCTCCTCAGAGAAATAATAGCCACGAGAAAAAACATTTTTTAGAGTCAGAGACCTGACCGGTGCTGACTCTAGTGGTCCAAAATTGGGTCTCAACCAGACCCTTAGAGCACTAAGGCCACTCTGGTGGGCGGCCTCAACTGCTTAGCTCCATGAAAGAAGCAACCAGCTTAGGGCCAAAGCCTAAGCAGGATGACAAGACTGACAGAGCACTAAGGCTAAGTCCCACGACTGGTGAGCAGCCTCAACCGCTGAGCTCCACGAATGAAGCAGGCGACTAGAAGTTGCTTTCCCACAGAAACCCCGTCAATCAGAGCTTGGCAGACCGAACCGGCAGCTACATAGACTCTGAAAGTACCAGGACATGTACATGAGGACAGTTTTTCTTGCAGGAACTCCAGCACTGAAACACTCTGGCAGTGAACTGGGTCTGCATGGTGTGTCAAACACCAGTGTTCGAAAAAACACCAGCTGAGGGCATAACTTCTTCTAGTGGAAGTTCTAGCAATCAGAATAGTCTACTGTATCTGCTGGGAACCCAGCATCCCTTGTGATCCCCCTCAGGGGCCAGAGATGAAGGTTCCAGAGCTCAGGCCGGGGATGTCCCCTGTGCCTGAAATAGGACAACTCTCCTGACCGGAATCGCCAACAGCGAGCAATCAAGGAGGAATATTAAATCTGAGAACCAGGACTCCTGGGAGCAGAACGATCAGGAGAATGCGTAATGACACAGCCTGGACCACATACGGGTCTTTGCGTCCAGGTCCAGGGGAGCTGGAGAAGTCAGAGAGTGGACATTGTGCTGTTTTCTGTGAAGCAAAGAAGCCCATCTCTTCTTCATAAATTCTTCCAATGTGTCATAGCTTACCTGGACAGTTAGTCTGCTCTCACATTCATATGCCCCAGAATGTAAATCGTCTTGATGGACAGGAACTTGTCCTGTGTCCCAAGCAGAACCTGCTGTATTAGCCTGTTCCAGCAGCACAGATGCAGTCTGCCCTGGTGACTTAAGTGGCTACCACAGTATAGCCCCCCCGCACAAAGACATGGTAGCCCCTGGTGGACGATGTATTTCAGTGCCCGAAATACAACCATCATTCCGAGGCAATTGATGTGCCAATCGAGAAGATGACCTCTCCAGATCCCATCTCAGCCCGTGAGGGAAGCGTCTGTTTTTAGCATCTTGCAACAACAACACATGCCTAGAGTGGGACCCAAAGTCAAAAACCGGGGTCTGAACCACATAGAAAGTGTACGAAGCCCTTAGCGCCTAACTCTTCTATGCCTCTGGGGCAGAGCCCCTGGCTCTGAGCCACAACTGCAGCGGTCTCATGTGCATGACATCCAAAGGTTTACGTGGATGCAGTCACCATCAGACCTAGAACTTTCTGAAAGTATTGTAGAGTAGCTTTCTGGCCTAGCCTAAAATTCTTTATGGTGTTTAGAATGGATTCGACACGCGTAGGAGACAGCTGCGGCCACAGTAGGATCGAATCCTGTACAACCCCTAAATGCACTGTCCCCTGGGCAACAGAGAAACACTTTTCTTTGTGTTGAGTCTCCACCCCAGAGGGTCAAGACGAGCAAGGACGACATCCCAATGTCGAAGCGTATGCTCCTAAGACTGGGCAAATCAGCTAGTCGTCGATGCACAAGCTGCATCCATGCATTTTGCATATGTGCAGGGTGATAAGGCTAGGCCGAATGAAAGAACCTGATACTGGTAAGCTTTACCCCCAAAGCACAACCTCACAAACTTCCTGCGTTGTGGTAAAATTTCTAAATGAAAGTATGCGTCCTTGAGATCATTAGTCGATAACCAATCCCCTGACTGGATCGAACAAAACAATCACTGATTGTCAGCATTCTGAACTTGTACGTTCTTAGAAAGTGGTTCAGCCCACAAAGATCTAGAGTGGACGCAACCCCCCGTCATTTCTGAGAACCAGAAATATTGGCTATAGCAGCTCGACTCTCTGTCTAGGAGGGGAGACGTTCTACGACCTCCTTGTTCAGCAGAGCTTGCAATTCCAGTGTCAGCAAAAATGCTTGTTCTGGTTTCACGGTAGTGGAGACCACGCCGTTGAAATGCAGAGGACGATATACAAATCATATGCTGTAGCCCCTTTTGTACAGTCCTGACGACCCAAGGAGAGACATTTGGCAGTAGCTTTGTAGCAATGCCACATAAGGGGTGATTTATTTACAGTGTTGTTGATTAACACTCATGTATGGTTGATCATTTTGTCTAATTATCACCCTGGTCGCTGTAGTATTGCCTCTTCATGTGCGTGTTTTACCCCGGATGTGACTAATCTCGCGAGATTGGACGCGTTACCTGGTTGTGCGAGTTTCCACGTGATCACAACAAGGAAGTTATTTTTACTATATAGACAGCCGGCTTACTGGCGTGCGGGAGCGCTGTTGCTGACTCAGTTACTGCTGTTTTTGCCCAGGTCTTAAGAAGTTTGTGGATTACTTACTGAACTGTTGTTGGATTTATGCCCGCCTCTCTTGTGGAGTTTTTTTTGTGCCATCCTTCTTTTTGGACATCGGATTGCTTTCCAAGGAGGACTTAAACAGTTCATTCATTTTATTGAATCTGCTCTCGGACGTTCGTTATTGATCTTTCACCGGTGAGACTGATTCAAACTTTGTATATAGTTTTGCAGACTGAAGAAACAATCTACATTTACACACACACACACACTCACATTTTGCTTGTTGTATATTTGAATTTCTTGTATAATACAAGGGGTATTTCATACAAACTGTTGTGTCTGTGATTATTTTTTTTTCTTCTTTCTTTTCTGTTGGGTAAAGTGAGCGTCTCCCATATATTGTTTGTACTCTCCACTTCTTTGTACGTGAAGTGTTAAATAGTGGTGGCCCCTACGGGGACGTTCTGTTTATAAAGTTTTTGTTATTTTTTTTACATAAAAGTAAATATGGAGATCAAAGATACTGACACCCATGTTGCTATGGTTAATGATGATATTCAGACACTTAATGAACCGGATGAAAATGTAAATGTTGTTGATAACTCTGGTGCTACTCCTGACATAGATTTCACTGCAGGCCCATTTGTAACGCGACGTAATCCTACAGCAGAATTAACATCTATGTTGAGTTCTCTATATATTTCTGACACTGAGGATCAAATTGAGGATGATGATGATGATGATGTTGAAGCAACTAGCGGTTTGTCAATGCTAATGTGGTTCAAGTAATGCAAGCAGACACCGATAAACTAAAAGTGGATTTACTGACTCTTAGCACAAAGGTACAGGCGGGGGAATATGATTTTAACTCCCTGGGGTCGACGGTCACGTCGGCGTGACCAGCTCACTTTTTTTCAAGATCAGTGCGAAAGACACTAAAAATACTCTGTCGATTTTGGTCACACAAATAAATGTTATACATCATTAGAAACCATTAAGTGTATACTTTTATTTGTGCACACTCACAATAAAAACTGAACTGTGTTCCTCTTTAAATTAAAGAAAATAACAGGGTGCTTTCTCAGTCTTCACTGTCTCCGCTTTTAGAAATGCGTCAATAAAATGAACCTAAACTCAGTGAATACTTGACACACAGACAGGAGAGACATATCTATAGAAAACTTGATATCTCTACTTTTAAATAAATCAAGTCTCATCAAAAACAAATATTCTGTGCTAAAGTAATCCATATGAAACCAACATGATGCATAGTTTTGCCCTCAGAGCTAATTATTTTTAATGTGATCACGCCCACGAGCTGCTTTTGCTTTTGATATGATAAATAGCCACGTGCGAGGCGCAGCATGTTAGCGCCTACATCATCGTAAACAAAGCTTGATGATTCATCAAGTTTATCTCGGCTACTGTTCAGTTTCTTGAAGAAAACGCGCTGAGAGGAATAGCAGAATTTACTTTCAGAAAAAAGAAGACACACTGAGAGGAATAACATAGAATTCACCTCAGATGAAGAACACAACACAACACAACGCGACGTGCGGCTGATCAAGAGGAAGAGAATACTGTAATGTTTCTTTTTGCATTAGTTAACGTGTTATTCTGACATAAGCTTGAACACATTTACTAGCTTGGTTTTTCCTAAACTATGATTCCTGGCTAAAATGTTTGAAATCGAGTGAAACATTTCGAAAGTGATAGGTAGTTCATTGTATCTAAATTTGATGAAGTTTTAATGTTCTATATAATATAAAACAAAATACAATATAAAAGTAATATGAGTGTACACTGTAACATGACGAATGCTACGAGCCTAAGTATGTCTAGATCATGTTTATTATTAATACTCTGTTCTAAATAGAGTTTTATAAGGTGCTAAACGATAATTTGTTTCTCAGATATTTAAAATGTCCTTTTTACATAGTACAAAGTATGTGTGAATCTGTGACTATGAGATCGTTATATATACAGATTCTTCTGATATTAACATGCTCAGAGATGGTTTTTGTTTCCCCTTCAGGAACTTGAGCTGCGTCCAAAAACGCTATGGGAACGCCTTTGGCGAGACCACGCTCTGAACACGTGTAATCTGGCCAATCGAAGGGCGAAATGTCACGGGCGGATGACGTAAGCGACCAGGAAGCATAAAAGCAGATGCGGCGGAACCGGCGTCAGCTTCTGTCTTTCAGCGGAGCGCTCTGTGTCCGTCACCCTGTTTTTTCGTGCTAGTTCGCACAACTTTTATTTGAGGGTGATGTCTGGGAAAGAGAAAAGCAAGGGCAAGTGTGGTGATAGCGGATCACGCTACAGGCTGTGTGTTCCTCCCTGCAAACGCTACATCACTAGCGGGGATACACACAGCATGTGCATGGTCTGCTTGGGAGCGGAGCACGCTGTGTCGGCTCTCGAGGGACTGTCCGCATTGTGAGCTTCTCCCTTTGCGGACGCTCCGCTCCCGGAAGGCTCTCTTCGAGGAGGGAGCCTTCACCAGCATTCCTCAAGGTGCTGGCCCCGCTGCCGCTGAGGTGAAGCGGCTGCTGCATTCTTGGGGTTCGCAGTTGGATCTACTGGAGGGAATGGAGACGGGTGACCCCCTATCTCCTTCCTCACCCGCTAGATCCACGGCCCGTTCTGCAGGATCGGAAGCCCTTCCCCCCATGGGACGGGCTCTTCCCTCCATCTATCGTCCTCTGAGGAGGGCGATATGAAGAGCACGGTTGAGGAGCCACTCCCTCAATCGTTGCAGTATGAGGAGCTGTTGGAGGTGGTTACTCATGCTGTGTCTAAGCTAAACATCGATTGGCAAATTAGCAAATTATATGAGCGCTTTCTGCAGAGTAAGCCCCCATCTCCAAGAAAGAGCCTTCCTTTCTTTCCCGATCTCCACTCTGAGATGTCGATGTCATGGGCAAGACCCTTTTCATCTTATTTGTTCATCCCCGCCTCGGATTATTACGGCAACGTGGCGGGGCTGGATGAGCGAGCTTATAAGACGATGCCCCGGGTGGAACAGACTTTAGCTAGCTGTCTGTCCCCCGGTGCGGCATCATCTTTGAAGGCTCCTTGCTTACCCTCCAAGCCGCTTCGCACTACATCAACGCTGGTGGGAAGGGGCACACGGCAGCAGGTCAGGCTGGGGCATGTCTTCACACCATGTCTGTGCTCCAGGCTTACCAAGCCGACCTGCTTAAGGAGTTAGATGAGGGCAGGGTCTTCCTTCTGGACGCCCTGCTTGCGCCTTCTGGCCTGTTTGGCGACGCAGTCGATTCGGTCGTCAGCAGGTACCAGGAGGCACGTAAGCAGGCTGCTCTCTAGCTCCTGCGGCTGCTGGGCGTGAGCAGCCGCAGCCGTGTACCAGCTCCTCATACCAGGAGGTTCAAAAGTTGAATGTTGCTACTCGAGCTCCCCCATCCCGGGACCGAGATCAGCGACACTCTTCCTTGGACTTCCAAGGCTAGGCCCGACCTGCAGGTCGTGCTTCAGTCATGGAAGCCTCCGGCCAAGCGGTCCTGATCTCAGGACCGCCGAGGGCAGCCCCTACCGGGGAAGAGCGGGTTGTACCGCATTACACGTGTCCGTCTCTCCTCGGGGCCCTCAGGAGGTCAGTCTGCTACCCCTGCCAGGGTTACAGGGCGCAGTGCTCTCCGGCGAGCACATGTCTCTGGTCTCTCCGCCCGCAGACGTAGCGGAACCGGGATGCTTGTCACCCCTAAGGGGGTCTCTAGAACAGTTAGTTCGGCAGTCTCCTGCCGGTCCGCCGTTACAGGTCTCCGAGCTAGCAGTTTAGTCAACGCCAGAGGCCAGCCCCGAGCGGCTGGTTCCCTTAGTAGACTATTTAGCAGCCTGGAAGCTACTGCCAAACGTGTCTGCATGGGTCCTGCGTACTGTAGAAAAAGGTTACTCTATTCAGTTCAGCACCCCGCCGCCGCCTTTTGACGGGGTCTTTCCCACTCTGGTGGGCCCCGAGCAGGCTCTGGTTATGGAACAGGAAGTAGAGACCCTTTTGAGGAAGGAGGCCATCGAGGTGGTCCCTCCTCACAACAGGGAGTCCGGGTTCTACAGCCGGTACTTCATTGTTCCAAAGAAGGATGGAGGGCTGCATCCTATTTTAGATCTGTGCCGACTCAATCGTTCAGTCATAAGGTTGAAGTTCAAGATGCTTACTGTCAAGCAAGTAGTGTCACAAATCAGGTCCGAGGACTGGTTTGTGACGATAGATCTGAAGGATGCCTACTTCCATGTCTCCATCTTTCCGCAGCACAGGAAGTTCCTGAGGTTTGCTTTCAGGGGCGAAGCATACCAGTACCGGGTTCTTCCCTTCAGCCTAGCACTCTCACCCCGTACGTTTATGAAGTGTGTGGATGCTGCCCTGGTCCCTCTTCATCTCCAGGGCATTTGCATACTCAACTACATAGACGACTGGCTGATTCTAGCATTGTCAGAAAGCGTAGCGGCTCGACATCGAGATGTTGTTCTCACTAACATGGAAACGTTGGGGTTAAGACTAAACGCCAAGAAAAGTGTCCTTTATCTAGGCGTGGTGTGGGATTCGACCACGAAGCAGGCACGCCTGTCCCCTGCTCAGATCGAGTCAATCCCGCTGCAGTCGCGAGAGTCAAAGAAGGCCGGTCACTCACTGTAAAACAGTTTCAACAACTGCTGGGTCTGATGACAACTGCGTCCAACGTGATACCTTTTGGCCTGCTGTACATGAGACCCCTACAGTGGTGGCTCAAAACCAAGGGGTTCTCCCCAAGGAGAAACCTGCTTCGCATGAGCAAGGTCACACGGTGGTGCCTACGTGCCTTAGACATGTGGAGGAATCCTTGGTTTCTAAGTCAAGGTCCAGTGTCGGGAGTTCCTTGTCGCCGCGTCACGCTAGCGACAGATGCATCCCTCACTGGCTGGGGTGGGGCGGTCATGAGTGGTCGTCCCACCCAGGGTCTGTGGAGTGGTCACCATCTCAGCTGGCACATCAACTGTCTCGAGATGCTGGCCGTATTTCGAGCTCTGAAGTACTTTCTCCCAGACCTGAGAGATCGCCA
The DNA here is from genome assembly GCA_019740295.1 of Labeo calbasu. Classification (NCBI taxonomy): domain Eukaryota; kingdom Metazoa; phylum Chordata; class Actinopteri; order Cypriniformes; family Cyprinidae; genus Labeo; species Labeo calbasu. The sequence goes on along the minus strand of JAHKKF010517755.1, from coordinate 6,067 downwards.
TGTGTTAGAACGCACCAACAACACAGCGGTGGTCTATTACATCAACCACCAGGGAGGTCTGCGTTCGCACCTCTTATACAAACTGGCGCACCAGATCCTTGTGTGGTCCCAGGGGAAACTCCTCTCGTTGCGAGCAGTTCATGTCCCTGGGCATCTGAATTCAGGAGCAGACGTCCTGTTGAGACAGGGGCCGAGGACCGGGGAATGGATGATTCACCCCGAGGTGGTGAAGCATATTTGCAAAGTGTTTGGTCCAGCTCAAGTGGATCTCTTTGCATCGAGGGAGAATGCATAATGTCCCCTCTGGTGATCTCTAGTTCATCCAGCTCCCCTGGGGCTGGATGCCATGGTGCAGACATGGCCGAGGCTATGTCTGTACACATTTCCCAGTTTAGGAGAGAGTGCGCCGGGACGGGGGCAGTCTTCTGTTGGTAGCCCCGTACTGGCCGGGCCGAGTATGGTTCTCGGACCTGATTTCTCTCCTCTACGGCTCTCCATCAGATTCCCGTCAGGAGGGATCTCCTCTCACAGACGGGGGGTACCATCCTGCACCCCCGCCCGGAGCTATGGAAGCTGTGGGTGTGGCCCCTGAGGGGGCACAGCTCTTAGCTTCCGGTCTCTCAACTGAGGTTGTTGAGACCATCCTCCAATCCAGAGCTCCCTCTATGAGGAAACTGTACGCCCTGAAGTGGAAGCTTTTCACTTCATGGTGTGGAGACCACCAGCAAGACCCAGTTAACTGCCCAGTTGGTACAGTACTGGAGTTCTTGCAGGTTCGCTTCTCCACAGGGTTAACCCACTCCACCTTGGTTTACGTGGCGGCAATCTCGACCTGCCACGCCCCTCTTGGTGGCATGTCAGTGGGTAAGAACTCCCTGGTTACACGTTTCCTCCGCAGTGTGCTGAGGCTGAGGCCTCCGGTACGACCTCATGTCCCCACGTGGGACCTTGCTGTGGTGCTTGAGGCCCTCTGTAGGCCTCCCTTCAAACTTTGGAAGAGATTTCGGATCGGTTTCTCACCATCAAGACAGCTCTGCTTTTAGCACTAACTTCCCTCAAGCGGGTTGGGGACCTGCAGCCCCTTTTGGTGGCCCTTTCTCATCTTGAGTTTGCCCCTGGTATGGCCAAAACTTTTCTTTATCCCAGAGTGGGGTACGTACCTAAGGTCCCTACCACTACACCACAGCCTGTTGTGCTCCAGGCTTTCTGTCCTCCTCCCTTCAGGGAGCCAGACCAGCAGAAGCATAATTTTATGTGTCCAGTTCGTGCGCTGGACGCTTACGTCCACAGAGCTGCCCTGTGGCGTAAGTTGGACCAATTACTTGTATGCTATGATCCCCCAAAAAGGGGTCGCCCTGCTTCTAAACAGACTTTTAGTAGGTGGATTGTGGATGCCATTTCTACTACTTACGAGTCCTCTAACCTCCCCTCGCCTCTGGGGGTCAAGGCTCATTCAACTCGTGCTATGGTGGCCTCCAAGGCACTTTTGACAGGTGTCCCTATTCAGGACATCTGTAATGCTGAGGAGTCCACGCCCCTCAACTTTGTTAGGTTTTATAATCTAGATGTCCGAGCCACTCCGGGCTCTTCTGTCCTCCTGCCCTAGCTGTTCCCTAGGCAGGGATTTGGAAGTCTGGTGGCATGGGCATCTCGTTCCCATAGCGTTTTCGGACGCAGCTCGAGTTCCTGAAGGGGAACGTCCCAGGTTACGTATGTAACCCTGGTTCCCCGAGGGAATAAGATGCTGCGTCTCGAGCCATCCTTCCGGCATCCCTCCGAGCGCTCACTTCATTCTCCGAAGCTGACGCCGGCTCCGCTGCACGTGCTTTTATGCTTCCTGGTAGCTTAAGTCATCTGCCCGTGACGTTTCGCCGTTGGATTGGCCAGATTACACATGTGTTCAGAGCGTGGTCTCGCCAAAGGCGTTCCCATAGCGATTTCGGACGCAGCGTCTCGTTCACTTAGGGAACTAGGGTTACATACGTAACCTGGGACGTTTTGTTTTTTAGTGATCTGATACCTGCACCGCAGATGAATCTTGATGATTTTTACTTGGCTTTCTATCACAAAACATGTCTTAGAAAATTTACATCAATATATTGTTTTCTGTGAAAGAGTAATCACGATCATTTTCACATCATTTTGAAGTAAATATTCTAGCCTACAAGAGTGATTACTCAAAAGCCTTGTTCAGGACTTTTCAGTAAGATTTTTTTGGCCTTATTTCAGCTACATTTATTTTCCCAAAACTTACTAACCACGCATAATCTTTTTTTTTCTAAAAAATGCAAACATGTACATCTATCTTGCTCACATATTATTGTAGCACCGTTTGTGCTGAATACAAAAAAAAAAAT
>JAHKKF010517754.1:38725-53308 GCA_019740295.1 Labeo calbasu | reverse complement strand
ATAGTTGCATATGAGTCCCTCAGTTGTCCTCAGTGTGAAAAGATGGATCTCAAAATCATACAGACATTGTTGGAAAGGTTTCAAATACACAAAAATGCTGAAAAACCAAAGAATTTGTGGGACCTGAAGTATTTTTATGAAGATCAGCAAGGCAGTTTAACACAAACAAGGGACTCATGAACAACTGTTACAAAAAAAAGCTGTGGATCATTCAGGAAACAACACAGTATTGAGAATCAGGCTTATGTAAACTTTTGAACGGGGTCACTTTTATAAATTGGACTATTATTTTCTCTCGTGGACTACATGTAAAGTCTTTTATGTGAAATATCTTAATCAGGTCAGTTCAAAATAAAACATAACATGCATTTTGTATGGTAACATTTAGCAGATTTTGCAAGGTGTATGTAAAGTTCAACTGTACTTGCTAGCTGACTGTTGGCTGTAGTCTTTGCAGTCTGTTCACATGCACATTTTTATTTTATTTTTTCCACTAAAGTTGACCTGAAGCAACACTGAAGTTGGCTAGTTTTTTGATGTCAGATTGGTGTATCTGTTCCTTTTGAAATGAGTTTCAAAATGGTTAAAGGGCAGTTAGTTCATAAGAAACCACATGTGGACTAGTGGGAGGTCCTCTCCTTTCCGTGCCTTGCACTGGGGTCTTTTTGTCCTCTAAGATATGTTTGGAGGGTGTTCTTAGTAGCCTTATCTGATGACATGTTTATGTTAGTCCACCAAGATCCAAACAAATTGTAGCAAAGCTTTTTCCAGTGTGGAAGTCAGAGAGGGGCTGCATCATAATACTGGGGCCTGGAATTCCCTAGGATCGGAGTTCACAAGCTTTTCTTTTTTAAATTTTGTCAGCCGAATCCCTTGTAAAATATTTACTTCAAGGACAAACAATACTGTGTGTTGTTCAAAGACTTACAACGGTATTGCGGTGGCTTTGTTTTTAACTGTTTTTGTTGGTGAAATTGAGCCAAAAGAAGACAATACTAATAATATTGTGTCTGAAATGTAACACAATATTAACTTCTTGTTTATTTAACTGTTGCATAAAATCAGTATTCACATTTGAATTTGAAAATGTTTAAAAAAAAATACACATTTGTTTGTATGACATTGTTAAACTATATAATGTGATTATAAATACATAAATACATATATATAAATATTTTTTGCCCTTATGTCGGGGCATATAATAGGGACAGTCATGCATTCAGATGTCATTCTAAATTTTATATATATATATATATATATATATATTATTCAGTGGATCAAGAAGAATTTAGTTGAATAATGTTAATTTATAAAATATTGCTAATATACAGTATACAATATTTAATGTAAGAATGTTAACTAAGGTTGTGGAACAGTTCACTGAAATATCTGTCCTTTATGTTTTTGTGTGTAGAGGAGTTTAATGACCGGATCCTCTGTCCTGATCTGAGTGACACAGAGATGAAGCGTTTGCATGAGGAAGTGCAGAAGATCTATAAGACGTACTGTCTGGAGGAGAGCATCGACAAGATCAGCTTTGACCACTTCATCATAGAGGAAATCCACAACAGTCAGTCACGTTACAGTGTTCTGCGCTGCACCTGTTGTATGCCACGACCTCTCATTCTCCCTGTCTCTGTCACTTCCTGCAGTCGCTGAGGGGCCGTATACAGGTGTAGTGAAGCTCCAGACAATGCGATGTCTATTTGAGGCCTATGAACATGTGCTGTCTCTGCTGGAGAATGTCTTTACCCCCATGTTCTGCCACAGTGATGAGGTACAGTAACTTCCAGGAAATGCCATTTCAGATCTGCTTAAGATGCCGTGTTTGAATTTTACACCATCCGCCTGTCTCTGTTTTTCCTCAGTATTTTCGACATCTGCTCTGGGGTGCTGAATCTCCTGCTAGAAATTCAAAGCTAAACAGGTGAGTTTTCTTCTTTGTATGTGTGTGTGAGCTTCTGCTGTATTGACACATCAGCAGAGTAGAGTTGAGATTGCTACAAAAAGGTTCTGTTCATGCATAGTTTGATTTTGAAAAAGACTGACAACTCATTTGAGATTGCAGAAATGAAGATATATTAAGTAAATATTAGTATTACTTTTATTTATAGGAGCACTTGAGCTCCTAACTTAAAACAATTAGGAGCACAGTCAAAATTTCAGGAGCATCTTCCAGTGTTTTTCCTGCCATTATATTAGGGGGGCGGCCAACCCCCCTTGAAGGTCAAGTTAATTTTATTTAAAAAAGGTTACCTTTCCTATAGAACAGGTCTATACCTTGTTCTTTTATTAAACAAACTAAATGGTCTTATGTTATTTATATTATTTACATGATGTAATTTCTGTCTCTACATGGACGTGCGTCTACAATTTCTCCTCCACAAAAACACAGACGGGATTGCGAGTCCATTGATAGAAACGGAATTTACTCTATAGCGCGGAATGCCATGGAATCTGTTTTTGGATGAATAACTCAAAATTGGGTCTGTCACTTAATTCGAATCGTAATATGGACTAATGTCTGTGAATATTAAACCGCAAAAAGACGGTTTAGATATGAATCCTGCATGGTCCGCTGGGCTCTCTATGAATGAATGGCGGAAACACAGTTTTGTTTACTACACAAATACTGAAGCACACATGACGCTCGCGGTTATTTTCGGCCTCTGCATCTCATTATATGACGACATGAACTTCATCTCCAGAGCTGCTGTGAGATTCATTTAATGTGAATTTTACCATTTCATTTGAGAAAACTAGCATCATATCATACTGTATACACACAGAAACTTCACGGTAACCTGTCAAAATAAAAGTAAAGTTTAATGTGTAACAGAAATATATTACTCTTGTATATTACGTTTGTACAGTATAATGTATGTCTTTATATATTTCTATTTCTGGACAGTTTAAATAAAACAATTAAATGATGAAAATAAATATTACAACCAGATTAACCACTTTTGTAAATTGTAAAACAAATCTACAGTTATTATTAAAAGTTTTTAACAGAATATTCACACACATTTTCTTCCATATATTCATTTTAATTGTAAATCTATGTTTGCCAAAAAATAAAAGGGTTTAATTTTCATTTGATTAATAATAAATAAATGTTTAATGCCTTATCAGAAAAATTAAAACAAAAAACTTTCTGGAAAAAAAAGAAAGAAAAAGATTGTAGGGTCCTGTTGTTCAAAATGTTGAAATTGAGAGTTTTTGAGAGGTTTTTTTTTCACTGAAATAAATGTTTCTGTTATTATACAGAGAGTAAAGTACAGAGAAAAAAAAAGTACCGTTGGGTACCGGCACCCCTGCCCCATTCATCCCCCCTCAATAATCAAAAAATCGGATTTTTCCCATTAGGAGGTGATATTTGACTCCTTAAAGTGATTTACAGAGGAATTTTGTTTTCACCTTTGTAATGGCATTTTTCTTTAACTTTGTTAAAAGTATGTCATCTTTTATGTCAATTTTTTTTTAAATATATATTTTAAATATATATAAACTTTTTAATATGTCTAATTAAAACAACAGAATAAGTAGAATAAGTTACCAATCAAATGAAATCCGTGTTAACAAAGTTAATTTGTACAACAGAGGTGGCACAGAAGAACACAAAAGTGGCTTGTAGGTGTATTTTCATATGTTTAATTAATATTTTGAATATAGAAATTAAATGATTAAATAACCGAAAAAAGATACTTTAAAAATCAAACTAAAGCTGCCAGTAGGTGGCGGCAAGTCACTAATTTGATTACTGAATCATTCATTCATTTGATTTGTTTGAATGGCTGATTCATTCAGAAATAAAGCAAGTGACTGTCTTTGTGAATGGGAAATTGAATCTCATTAGATTCCTTTAAAAACACGTTCATTCAGAAATTAAACACCGCTGTGTTTGAATAGAGATGCGAAGTGGCTCAGTTGTGACTATTTTTGACAACAAAATAAAGCAAAATCAGGCAATAATGTTACAGTCAGACAATGTAAGTCTCTTAATATTAACTTCTTGTTTATTCACTGTTCAAATCTGTATCTCATTTACAAACTCCCTTAAAAATCATTAAAAGCTGTCACTCATCTTAGTTCATCGCGATCTCACAAAGTTCCATTATAATCAGCTCTCTACACTGCACAGTCAATCTCTTTTACACTCTCTCTACACTTTGTTGATGAAAGGATTGGTGTGATATGTCTGTGATACATTACTCAATGTTGCAAAAACGCGCAGAAACCTTTGAAGCTCCCCTCAGCGCAAACACAAATATGCTGATCAGGTCAATTGCACTGCTGCTCCTAAATATTTTTTTCATAGCCGCACGCAGTAGTATTCAGTCACAAATTATTATTAGAAGAAATGTTGTTATTATTATTAGAAATTCCCATCATTTTTACTACTGCAATGTGAAAAAAAATAGAAGTTTATACATTTTGTAACACTGGTTGTGCTGCCTTCATTTATGATTGTTTTAATAGTTATTGCATTATAGTATTTTAGATTTAGAATAATAGGTATTAGCAAAAATAGGCTTTATTTTCTTTACGCAAAATATATTTTGGTTTCATTTTAATTTTGTGAGATTAATCGAACACTTGATGACATTGTCATTACTATTTGCACCTGGGTTAAATGTATATTGTGTGTGAGAAAGAAAGCTCATACATCATGAACTTGAGTGAGCTTCAGTATCAAACAGTGAGTATTACTGACTTCATGTAGTCACGTGTGCATGTGTAGCAGTGAGAAACATCTGTAGGGCAGACTGTAACCCCTTTTGCCTGTTATTCCAGGAATTTGAGTTTGGATGATTTAAGGTAAGTGTATTGTTGAGGTTCAAGTGACTGTTGTCCAGTGCTCTCACTGCATGCCATCTAAAGCTGCCTGAATCCTTAAGACCTGCCTCATGTAATGAAGAATAGGTAAAGCGCTTGATGGGAGAGTTGGGCAATATATCAATATAGTCCGTATTTGTTTTGGTGGCAATATGAAACTAACCAGTACAGTGAATGTAGTTTATTTGGCCGTTATTTCAGTTGGCAGTAAATTGAGCCCACTATACAGTATGAATTGTCATCAAATGACTATTTATATATAGTTACATTGCCCAGTTAAACTTTATAGTAGGCAATATACTGTTATATTGCCCATCTCTATTTGATATTTAAGGAATGTATTATAAGTAAACAGAGTTCTGGCTTTTTTTTTTTTTTGGTTCTTTTATCTTCACATCAGAAGGATTCTAGGAGATGGTTTATAGTTTTTACATGTTTATTCCGCCAGTTTTCCCATCCGGAGAATAGGCTTCACAGTTTTGACAGTGTGAAAATCTTACAGTATATTCAGCTTGTCGTTTCATAACTCCAAAAAAAAAAAGGTTGGGAATATGTTCTGTCAACCATCTGCTTTTACCGAAATGTCTCACACCAAACACTTGGGAATGTCAAACCACATGTTGCGAAAGACTTCAGATGTAGTAGTAAAGAGGCTCTACAAAAGACAATGGTGTCATTCTTCAACTCAAGTCAGCATCACACAAACTGACTTTTTAGCTAAAAATGTTTACATAATCGCTGGACACACATAGAGTATTAGTGTGTTTCTTGGCAGTGAAGTGTTAGTAGTTCTCTGCTGAGATAATAACAGTCCATTACAACAGTTTTTTTAAGACCTGCCTTCTTTCCTATTTTATACCACTAATTTTCAAATATCCAGACATAAGAGGGAAAAATTTGAATGCAGTCTTTTAGTGTGTTACCTATCGTCTCATCAAATCAGCAACAACAGTTGCTAAGTGTGTTCCCCGCCCATCCAAATCAAGTTGTTTTGAGTGGGCTAGTGTGGTGCCTGCTTTAACAAGGGTTTAGCGGAGCTGTCAACATTCGTTTCCTGACTAGTCTTGTGTAATTATACCTATGATTTGCTGTGGGATCATATACCATCTTATTTTGGCCAAGAACAGTAGAGTTGGCCACAGTGAGACAAACACTCTGGGGAAAAAAAAACACTAGCAAAATTACATATAGATTTTTGTAATAACAATTGCCGTTTTTCCAAAAGGTTTACATACTGATTGAAAACAAAGAGTAACAAATTTTTAAATATCTTTAATAGTTTGCAGTTAAAACTAAGATTTGATATTCACACACTTGGCATATCCAGCACTAGTTCTTCCTCCCAAGCTCTCATGTCACCAATACAATTTTGTTGTTTTTTTGGACTAATATACTGATGCATGGATATTGCTCTGCAGTTGGGCAATCTGTTTGGATCTTGCCATTTTTTTTCTGCAAATGTTTTTTCAGTTTTGTGTGCAATAGAAGCAGGGTGGCCAACAAATAGACTGTGGGTGAGCAGTGTTTCCCACACATCTGACATATACTTGTGGTGGTAGTGGTAGAAAAGGCTGGCATTACCCAGTGGCACAAAAATGGTCTAGCTAGTACATGTGACAAATAATGTCTAACTTTTAAGATAACATTTTCTTCTACTGAATATGAACTATGAAATCTATGAAATTATTTATAGAGGTTCTAATAGGCTGCTGTCACTTTAAGACCTAATGCACGGATCCAATATACTCAGTTCAGTCACCTGCTATGTGGCAGGTGGCTTTCTCTGTGCACACTTAAGGTGTGTGTACACAGAACATTGACACATATCGCACGCAAGTACCAAATTGACACCTCTTGTAAAAGTTTTAATTGCCAAAAACATTAATGTAAAGAATGTAAAGGTTTCATGATGACCTAACACTGCAAAAGTCATGTGAACATAATTGCGAAAGAGATGAAATTATAGCCGGCAAATATACTTTGGTTGACATAAATATATCTGGGCGGCCTGCCCAAGTAAAGTCTGTATGTGGGAAACAGTGTTTCACAGACTTACATGGCTACATGCACCAGATCCCTTTTTTAATAAATATTCATATAAATGAAGCCAGTAATGTATCATAATTTCATGTGCATTTGAACCATTTAATCTGTCCATCTTCAGCTGTCCTTTAGTGCTGATGTTTATCCATTTTGTTCCCATTACCTGTGTGCTGGCATGCTTATTTGCTTCATTTAGACTTGACAGCATCCCTTTGGCCAGGAATTATATCACTGGCAACAGATCCCCATTGGTCAGTTCCAGAGCCACACCCACATCCATCTTAATACGTCGCCCTACAGTATTACCAACCCTCCCCAGGAAGTAAGTCTGGGGTGGAAGACGCTCCCAGCTTGCTGCTCATCTTAGACCAGTTTGGCCGTTTGTCTGTAAAACCGAGGGTTGTTGTCTGGAGGTGAAACTGGTCCAAGTTCAGCAGGTTTGATGCATGGGTTTACCAGACTGTCTGCATTGCCTTGCATCGTTTGAGCCTGTGGACGTATTGCTCATGTTCTTTTAAAGGCATTTAGGTATACCCATCATTTCCTGTGATCATGTTTTCATTGTATTATGCGCCCTGACGTTGGCTGTGTGACTTTGGTTGCAGTGTAGAGTTTGTCTTTTTATTTTTAAAGGATTAGTCCACTTCCAGAACAAAAATTTACAGATAATGTACTCACCCCCTTGTCATCCAAGATGTTCATGTCTTTCTTCTTCAGTTGATAAGAAATTATGTTTTTTGAGAAAAAAACTTCAGGAATGTTCTCCATATTGTGGACTTTTATGGTGTCTGTGAGTTTGAACTTCCAAAATGCAGTTTAAATGCAGTTTCAAGGGACTAGCTCAACGATTGGTTATTTTCTAAAAAAAAATTACAGTTTACTTAATTGCTCATCTTGTCTAGCCCTGCGATGCACATGTGTACACTGTGCACTGGTTCAATACAGTTATGGTATGTCGAAAAACTCGCATCTCATTTTCTCCTCCAACTTCAAAATCGTCTTATATCGCTGCAGAAGTACAACCCAGTGTTTACAAAGTGAACGTGCAAAGAAGGTCAAACACCCTTTACAAAGAAAGGTAAAACAGTTATGATAATTTTGAAGTTGGAGGAGAAAAATCCTCACCTGGGATCGTTTAAAGCGGCATTTAAACTGCATTTTGGAAGTTCAAACTCGCGGGCACCATAGAAGTTCATTATATGGGGAAAAATGCTGAAATGTTTTCCTCAAAAAACAATTTCTTTATGAATGAAAAATGAAAGACATGAACATCTAGCATGACAAGGGGGTGAGTAAATCATCTGTAATTTTTTTTTTTTCTGGAAGTGATCTAATTCTTTAAGCAACTATTTCGAATTTGCGACAAAATAATAACTGTGTTTTTGCGTACAGGAACACATCAAAGCGTGGCGAGTCGTTTGGGATCAGCCGTATTGGAAGCAAAATCAAAGGCGTGTTCAAGAGTAGCACGATGGAGGGCGCAATGCTACCACAGTACGCCATGATTGAAGGAGAAGACGACGCGGTGAGACAAACTCTTCAGAAACATGTTGAAACAGTTTCAGAATTCAGGTCACACGTTAGTTTGGAGACTAATTCTCACTATTAACTAACTAATAATTTTTTTGAAGTTTTGCCTCAATAAACTGCTAATTTGCTGCTTATTAACAGTTAGCATGGTAGTTTAGGTATGGGTTGGATTAAGGGACTTAAATATGGTCATTCAGAATAAGACATTAAAGGGGTCGCTTTTTCATGTTGTTTGAACATTAATGTGTGTTGGCAGTGTATGTACAAATCTACCCTATAATGATAAAAGTCCATGCAGTGTTTTTTAATTAATCTGTAAAAATAATATCCCCTTTTTCAAATCGAGCCATTCTCAGATGCCTGTCGTTGTGGCATCACACCCACAGAGGCCGCTCCCACAATAGTTGATTGACATGAGCGTCTTACCTCAGATCGGCTGTAACAGTCCAACCTCCATTGTTTCGATCCTGCAGCAGGGATGTAAGTTAGACAAGAATATCTCTATCTATCTATGCTGGATGTAATAATGAACATAGTGGTCGTCATTTACTCCCGACATCTGAGCCGCTGAAGATGCAGTGGATTACATTTGTTTGTGAAGGGAATGCGGCTCCCGATCTACATAAATGCGTCTATGTTCACACAAATCATTCATGATCCAGCTTCACTTACAGCAGAAGTGAGTAAAAGGGTTTTTTATGTATCACTGCAATCACCTTTCCTAATAACGTGCTAGTTAGCAAGTTTCGCGGCTAAACGCGACTAAATGCGGTTAAAGTAAACAATCTCTCTGAGCAGCGAGAGAAGAGAGGGGCGGGGCGAGCAGAGCTCATTTGCATTTAAAGGAACAATCCATCAGAATGAGATGATTTTTGCGGAGCTCATTTTGACAAGGTAAAAAGGGTGTTTTACACAACCATTGAGAATTTTTAACCAAAGTACATTAGAAACTTTTCATTAAGACCCTAAAGAATCATATCAACTTGTGGAAAATGGGCATCTGATGACCCCTTTAATATGTGCTTTATAAGTACTGATAGTCAGCCAATATGCTACTAATAGGCTAATAAGCAACTGGTTAATAGTGTAAATTGATTCATAAACTAAAGTGTTACCAGAATTCATACCTAAATTATGGAACTAATACCAACATTTCAGTACTCTGTACCAATACCAGTAAAATTTCATGGTTCATGGTACCAGTTTTGGTAGCAAAAACGGTTTGAACTATTCAGCCTGCCTATGTGAGAATAAAACAAATAAATAAATAAATAAATAAATGTTAAATAAATATTATTAATCATACATAATAATTAAATGAGTAAATAATTATTGGTAATAATAATTCTAAGTAAATAATACATTAATGCATTAAGTAGCTGATTAGTTTGCATTTAACCATTTTCAGTAGAATTGGGTAGATTCAGACAAACGTAAAAACCTTCTGTTTGGCTATTGTGTTCTCACTCTCAATGAACATACAGTGGCATGTGAAAGTTTGGGAAACCCTTGCAGAATCTGTGAAAATGTGAATAATTTTAACAAAATAAAAAAGATTTTTTATTACTGTCCTAAGTTAGATATTTCACATGTTTTACATACAAGATGTTTACATGTAGTCCACAAAACCAAAGAGTAGCTGAAAGTATTATAATAACCCCCTTCAAAAGTTTGGGAACTCTTGGTTCTCGATACTGCATGTGGTTACTTGGATGATCTGTGACTTTTTTTTTTTTTTTTAGTTGTTCATGAGTCCCTTGTTTTTTCTGAAAAGTTAAACTGAGCACTGTTCTTCAGAAAAATCCTCCAGGTCCTGCAGATTCTTCAGTTTTCCAGCATCCTTTGCATATTTAAACCCTTTCCAGCAGTGACTGTATGGTTTTAAGATCCATCTTTTCACACTGAGGACAACTGAGGTACTCAAACACAACCATTTAAAAAGATTCAAACATTCACTGATGCTTCAGAAGGAAACACAATGCATTAAGAGCCGGGGGGATGAAAACTTTTGAATTTGAAGATCAGGCTAAATTACTGCAAAAAATGCTTTTCCTACCTAGATTTTTTTTGTCTTGTTTCCAGCTAATATTTATTTAAAATCTTAAATCAAGAAGGATTTTCTAGATAAGCAAAAATGATTGTTTTGTTTTCAGAACAAGCAAAATAATCTGCCAGTGGGGTAAGCAAAATAATCTTATTTCAATCAGAAAACAAGATTATTTTGCTTACCCCATTGGCAGATTATGTGGCTTTTTTCAAGCAAAAACTCACTTAATTTTCACTTGTTTTTTTTGAAAACAAGACAATAATTTTTGCTTGTCTAGAAAATCCTTCTTGATTTTAGAATTTTTATATATTTTGGCTGGAAGCAAGACAACAAATCTAAGTAAGAAAAGCATTTTTTGCAGTGTACTTAATTTGTCTTCCAGGAAACATGCAAGTATCTTCTGTTGTTTCCGAAGGGCAGTACTAATTGGAAAAAAAAATTCTATTTCAACAAAATAATCTTCATCCTTTTCGAATATTTCCACCCCCGGCTCTTAATGTTTCCTTCTGGAGCATTGGATGGTTGAACCTTTTTTAATAGTTGTGTTTGAGTCCCTCAATTGTCCTCAGTGTGAAAAGATGGATCTTGAAATCATAGAGTCACTGCTGGAAAGGGTTCAAATATGCAAAAGATGCTGGAAAACCAAAGAATTTGCAGGACATGGAGGATTTTTCTGAAGAACAGTGCTCAGTTTAATGGTTCAAAACAAACAAGGAACTCATGAACAACAACAACAACAACAAAAAAAACAGTCGCAGATCATCCAAGAAACCACTCACAGTATTAAGAACCTTCAAACTTTTAAAGGGGGTTATTTTAACAATTTTAGCAATTTTTTGGTCTTGTGGACTGTATGTAAACATCTTTTATGTAAAATATCTTACTCAGGACAGTACTAAATAAAAAATAACATGCATTTTGTATGATCCCTCTTATTTTGTTAAAAGTATTCACATTTTTCACAGATTCTGCAAGTGGTTCCCAAACTTTCACATGCCACTGTATCTGACTTCAAACGTTTCAAAAACATGTTGCAAACCGAAAACTCTGATGCCCTTCACAGAGCATGAACACAAATATGCAGGCATGTTAATTGACACTCTTTTTTGAGTTTGACTGAATCCATTTTAGTGCTAAAACTATTTGAAACCGCTGGCTGAGCATTTATTGTTCTGTACGGTCAGGTGGAGGAAGCAGTGATGGTGTTTGAGGACGACTCCCCAGGGCCCGTGGAGGTGGTTGGGACTCCAGGAACATTGCGCAACCTTGCCGCTTGGACCATCTCAATCCCTTACGTGGATTTTTTTGAGGATGAGGTTAAGAAAGAGCGCACTCCAGTCTTCTGCATTGACGTGGAGCGCCACGACAGGAAGAATGGTGAGCTTCAGGACTAAATTTAAGCTACGTTCCATGTGCATAAACTATTTTTTATTACAGGAATGTCCTGTGAGAACAGAGCCACTTTGTGAAAGTGCTTTTTTGTTTTACAGTGGGGCATGAGACCGAGTCCTGGTCTGTGTACAGAAAATATGTGGAGTTTTATGTGCTGGAATCTAAACTCACAGAATTTCATGGTAAAACTGATTATTCTCTTTATCTTCGTGACAGAGCCTTCATGTTTTTGGATTATTCATCTCTCTCATTTGTTTTTCTCCTACAGGCCCATTCCAGGATGCTCAACTCCCTTCCAAAAGAATCATTGGACCGAAGAATTACGAATTTTTGTCCTCCAAACGAGGTGAATTTGAGGAATACTTACAGGTAATTTGCTTGACCTTGTATACTTGCTTCGTGTCATTGACCGATGAAGTACAAGCAGCATGAATATGCCATAAGGTTACTTGAAATCAGGCCTTATAATGTATCAAAGTAAATTATTAATGTAAATTTAATGTATCTTTCACGGGTACGGTGTTGAAGATAGACACACACAAAGACGATGAAGGCAAATAGTCTTTTAATAAATCCACACAGAGGGTATTTCCACAAAAAGGCAGGCAGGTGACACACGGAAACCACAATAGACATCTACAATATTGAACCACACACACTAACTGGGACTTCTTTTAATTTATAAAGTAAATTATACTTGCAGCAAACCATTGCTAATTTTATTACATGTTTCCCTCTAATTCTTCCCTCTATTCTTATAACTTAAACTTGATATTGTCATAACGCATAGACTTTGAGTTTGTTTTTCCACATCTTCCCTGACCTAGTTTCTGTCTCCCCTTAATTGTGTCGTTATCTTCAGATGCGTCTTGTCAATTATCTTCATTTGCTGTTGTATTTAAAGGAAAAGTCCACTTCCAAAACAAAGATTCACATATATACACACGTCTTTCTTTTTTCAGTCGTAAAGAAATTGTTTTTGAGGAAAACATTTTTGCATTTTTCTTCATGTAATGGACTGATATGGTGCCCCAGCTTTGAACTTCCAAAATGCAGTTTAAATGCGGCTTCAAACAATCCCCGCCGAGGAAGAAGGGTCTTATCTAGTGTAACTTTACGTAAATTATACAATTTATATACTTTTTAATGCCAAACGCTTGTCTTGTCTTACTCTGCCTGGATTGTTTTTGTCCCATCTCATGTTCTCTCTCAACTTCAAAATCGTCCTATATCGCTGTTTTGCCTTTTTTGTTAGGGGTGTTTGATCTTCTTTGCATGTTCACTTTGCAAAGACTGGGTCGGTACTTCTGCAGCGATGTAGGATGCTTTTGAAATGATTTTTTGAGGGAGAAAATACGATTGGAGTTTTTCGACATACCCTAACTGTCTTGAGCCAGAATACACAGAGAGGAGAGCAAGGCAAGACAAGCGTTCGAGAATAAAAAGTATATAAATTGTATTTTTTTTATGAAAATAACAGATCCTTTCGCTAGATAAGAGCCTTCTTTCTCGGCTGGGATCATTTACAATCGCATTTGGGATCGTTTGAAGCCTCATTTAAACTGCATTTAAACGGGGCACCATATCAGTCCATTATATGGAGTAAAATGCTGAAATATTTTCCTCAAAAAACATAATTTCTTTACGACTGAAGAAAGAAAGACATGACCATTATATGTTAATCTTTAAACTATGTGAATGTTTGTTTTGGAAGTGGACTTTTCCTTTAAATACAATAGCAAATGAAGATAATTGATAAGACGCACCTGAAGATAATGACACAATTAAGGGGAGACAGAAACTAGGTCAGGGAAGACGTGGGAAAACAAACTCAAAGTCCATGCGTTGTGACAATATTAAGTTTAAGTTATAAGAATAAACAGTGAATTAGAGGGAAACGTGTAATAAAATTAGCAATGGTTTGCTGCAAGTATAATTTACTTTATAAATGAAAGGAAAAGGTGGTCTACAATATTTATACAGAGGTAGACACAAAGACACTTGGTGTATGCGTAGCGTGATTGTTATTAATATCTCTCTGTCAATGAAAAATACAGACTCTGCTTTTATTTAAAATTCACTGTCTTGCTATATGTTTTGATTGCTGGTCATGAGTACGTAATGCATAAGAGAATGACATGAATCTGTTTGTTTTCTAAAGAAATTGCTGCATCACCCAGAACTGAGTAACAGTCAGCTACTAGCGGACTTCCTGTCTCCTCACAGCATTGAATCTCAGTTCAATGACAAAATGCTTCCGGATGTCAACCTGGGTATGTTTATCCTCACCTCATCCTTTACCATATCCACACAATCTGCTTACCTGCACACAACACGTCTGCACATTTGGTTTGGTTTGATTTTATTTGGCTTGCCACTTTTGTGCTCTTTAGTAATTAAAAAAAAAAATAATAATAATAATAATAATTAAAAAAAAAGAGACAAAAGAGATAAAAATGACCCCGTTCAAAAGTTTACATACAATTCTTTCCTAATACTATGTTTTTACCTGAATGATCCACAGCTGTTTTTTGTTTAGTGATAGTTGTTCATGAGTCCCTTGTTTGTCCTGAAGAAGGAAAAATGATGTATTAAGCCCTAGCTAAACCTTAAACCCTAGCTCTTAATGCGTAATTTTTCCTTCTGGAGCATCAGTGAGCGTTTGAACCTTCTGTAATAGTTGCATGAGTCCCTCAGTTGTCCTCAGTGTAAAAAGATGGATCTCAAAATCA
>JAHKKF010517754.1:0-38675 GCA_019740295.1 Labeo calbasu | reverse complement strand
CAGTGAGCGTTTGAACCTTCTGTAATAGTTGCATGAGTCCCTCAGTTGTCCTCAGTGTAAAAAGATGGATCTCAAAATCATACAGTCATTGTTGGAAAGGGTTCAAATACACAAAGATGCTGGAAAACCAAGGAATTTGTGAAGGATTTTTCTGAAGAACAGCAGCAGTTTAACTGTCCAGGACAAACAAGAGACTCATGAACAACTATCACCAAACAAAAAAGCTGTGGATCATTCAGGTAACAACACAGTATTAGGAATCAAGTGTATGTAAACTTTTGAACAAGGTCATTTTTATCAATTCAACTATTAATACTATATGTACATATTTTATGTGAAATATCTTATTCAGGTCAGAACTAAATAAAAAAAAATTACATGCATTTTGTATGATTTTGCAGATTCTGCAAGGTGTATGTAAACTTTTGACTCTTACTTACTTATCAGGAACACTATTCTAATACTGACTAACGGTGCTTTTCCACTACAGTTTAGCGAGCAGGGCGAAACAAGCGTTTTCAATTCATTCCTATAAAGGTTGAGCTTAAATGCTTTCGCGGTGTTGAGAGCAGCTGAAAGCGTCAAAAAGGAAGGGCATTCCTCAACTTTGTGCAAATCTCGAGCGCAAAACACTGGTCGACAACCAATTGCTGTGAAAAGTAGGCAAGGCAAGGTTTTGACGTATGTTTCCGGAAGTTTGCGGAACTGATGGATTTACTGAGCTGAAATCACATATCATTGAACAAGTCATGCAAAAGTAAATGCACTTTGCATGCTTTCATTATATGCCATGGCACAAATAAAGGGTTTAGTTTGCAAACCGCCGTAAAAAGAAGGATATATAACGCAAACAGGGTGTGAACATTGTTTTCAGAGGCGTGCTCTGCCCTAAATTTCACACGCTCCAAAGCAGTGGCGTTGTAGCGTTGCCGGCGGCACTGAGCGTGGATTTGGCGCTGTAGTGGAAACACACCGTTAGACCTTCATTTACTCCCAGCACTGCACATTGCATGTCTCCTGTGTCTCAGGCTATGTTTGCATGACAACAATGTTCTAGAAATGGATGACTGCATTGTCAGATTGAACCGTGAAAACAAAAAATGCTGTATTATGTATGCCAGGCCAGTAGTTGGAGGTGTGACTTAGTAAAGAAACCCCCATGCGCCTGCACACAGCTGGTCGCAGCTGGCTAAAAACTCTTTGGTGGACACGCATTATTGAATATTTATTGTTAGGCATATGGCCTATTAGTCTTCTTTGCATTTATGCAATATACTGGAGCCAAACCTGAGAAAGCAGACCAGAATATTCCACTGCGTTTCTGGACACGCAAACTGCATAGCTGTAATTAAAAGGCAGGGATTATGCTAACTGTGAATGAGCGTGCACAGGCGTCCTGTTTATGAATGGTTGGAATTCATTAACATACACGTTTAACCATCAAATCGGACGTTTTTGAAGCGTTTGTGGAAGGTCTGTTTTACGCCCAGATAACTCAGAATTTACTCATCTATTTAGGCAAGTTTCATGAATGAGGCCCAATGTGCGCAAATAGATGACTCACAGTGACTCTGCTTCGCATTGTTCCTTACAACGTCCTTAATTTTTTTGCTTTTTTGTTGTTTACACAAAGACAATAAATTACAATTTTCAAGACCTTGTGCTTTGAAAACCAATTTTTAAAATTTGCATTTTCAGTCCTCCTGTGTAAATGAACCTCAAAAACGCATGAAAGGTTTTCACTCTCTATTAAAAAATGGTGCCCAAGACACCCGTTTCAGGTGTTGGAGTCTCTGCTAATGAGCTGATGAGCTGAATCAGGTCTGTTTGATTAAGACATATAAAGTGTGCCAAGTTGTTTCAGGCTCCAGGAGCTTGGTTGGGAAGCACTCTACTTTTGTATCCAGATCCAGTGGTTGGTTAGGCCACTAAATAACAGGGAATTCATTGTCAAACAAGTTTGAGATGACTTGCTTGTTGCTTTGTGACATGATGGAAGCAGGCCTGCAAGATTGGTAAATTGTGGATATGATGGAAATCACATGGTCAGCAACAATACACAAATAGACTGTGGCATTATTATTAATGGGCCTAAAGTATGCCAAGACATTACTCACATCATTAAAGCACCGCTACCAGCCTGAATTGTTCACGCATGGTAGGTTCAGTCCATTAATTCATGCTGCCAAATTTTGAGATTCATCAGACCACACTGTATTTGTCAAGACTGTCCAGTTTGTGTGAAGCTGTGCATACTGCAGCTCCGGCTTTCTGCTCTTGGCTGACAAAAGTGGAGCCTGATGTTGTCTACTGCTGTTGTAGCTCATCCACCTCAAGGTCTGATGTGCGGTGTATTCTGAAATGTTTACTCTGCTCATCGTGTGGCGGGCTTCATTACACAGAATTTGCACTGTGAGAAGCGGCTTTCGCACTGAACACAGAAAGCATTAAGCTTTAAGTGTGGTGTGCGCGGCTTGTGCACCAGTGGTGAGCTCCGGTCGACACAGAAACGAGCCGTCCTCGTGCGCTGTAAGCATTTGAAATGAATGGGTTTCATAACGCAGCGCTTTATGTGGTCGGTGTGAAAGCTGCTAGACACGTGCGCATTGCTTAACAGTGTGTGCTTCCACTTGCAGTGTTTTACTTTAGATATGCTTTCATTAATGCCGTTTGTAATACTGTACTATTAGATGAACGAAACTCACGCACTGACAGACTTTTACGTGCGCTTTGTGTTTGTTGTCCTGAAGATCGATTGCGGCTGCGGTTAAATGCACTTCCATTTTCGAATACATTTATACAAATTTCACAAAGTCAGTTATGTTTTCAGAACATCTAATATATAGAAATAGATCTGTGCATAAATGTGAATACAGTCTGTTAAAGCTGCCACTGTCTATGATCTCATCAGTAATAATCAAAAGGCAATAATGCTGAGGAAAAAAGAAAAACTCATATTGTCTGAAAACTTTCAGATACTTAAAGAACACTTATTTTAAATAAGTGACTGTTTTAAAAAGTAGCCTGTTTATATCATAAAAAAAGTTTGCACAAAATAAATTTGATGTAAAATTTCTATGAAAGTGTAGCCAAGTGCAGTAATACTGAAAACTGAGAATGTGCTGCATAGCGATATTGAGTTGATAATGAAAATTGTAATTGAATTGAATCGTGAAACCAGTGAAGATTCACACCTTAACTTTTAAGGTGGCAGTACTGACACACAGAGATTCCAACTATAAACAAAAAACAAAGACACTGCAATTTTGGTTAAAATGTAGGCTTGTAAAGATGTATTTGCACAGGAGAAGAATTATTTGGGAAAAAAAGTAGATCAAGAATCATTTTGAAATTGGATTGTGACCCCCAGAATTGGAATTGGATCAGATTGTGAAGTGCCTGAAGATTCCTACCCCTAATAGACCTCTCATTTAAAAGGCATTTCCGTCTCCAGAGCCGCTGCTTACTTTTTGACACCAAAGGGTCAACTCTTAAAATGTGTGAAAGACCCAGGAGATGTTGTGTGTTTGTTGGGGTTTTGCAGCTGGTCTGGTCTCCTTATTAGTCTGAGCTCAGCAGATTTGAAAGGGACACACACCATGCAATAAAGCAACAAATTATTATGATGTGTTTCTGTTGTAACCTGCTAAGGTTTCTTATAAATGTTTTTTCCTGCCCCACAATAGTTGTGACCACTTAGGTCAAATAACATTGGCCAGCAAAAGTTCTGTTAAGTTTCTGTTAGTTTAAATTTATAGTTCTTTGTTCTGATTTGGGAATTTAAATTAATGTGAACTGAACCTCCTGCATGATTGGCATGTGTCTCTCTGTTGCCTGTTATACTGACTCTTCGACTTTGGAAGGCGTGTCGCGTTAAAACTTTTATAATTAATCAAGACTGCCACTGCAAATTAATCTAACCATGGCTCTTGCACACCCTGCAATATTCACCATGTGATCTACAAGGCTGAATAGTTCCATGGATCAGGAATGGTCGACCTTTAGCCTTCAGCAATGCGGTATGACATGCGTGAATGATATTATTAAGCATAATATCTATTATTAAGCAGCCAGTAATGGGCCTTATGTGTGACCATTTAGAGGAGGAAACAAGGGAGGAGTGAAAGGGAGGATCATGTGAAAATTTTTACAACATTATGGATGTTCTCGGCTATGCTTATCATTATCAGAAGCTTTCTTCTCTAGAAAACAACAAAAAAGCAAGTGATAAGGTACAAAGTTGTCCCTTCCACTTCCAAAACAAACATTCACATATAATGTAGTCACCCCCTAGTCATCCAAGATGTTTATGTCTTTCTTTCTTCAGTCGTAAAGAAATTGTTTTTTCAGGATTTTTCTCCATATAATGGACTGATATGGTGCCCCGATTTTGAACTTCCAAAAGGCAGTTTAAATGCAGCTTATTTTCATGAAAAATACAATTTAAATATTTTTTTTAATCTCAAACGCTCGTCTTGTCTTTCTCTCCCTGAACTCGGTGTATTCTGACTCAAGACAGTTAGAGTATGTCAAAAAACTCCAATCGTAATTTCTCCCTCAACTTCAAAAATCATTTCAAAATCATCCTACGTCGCTGCAGAAGTACCGACCTTCTTTGCAAAGTGAACATGCAAAAAAAAATCAAACACCTTTTAACAAAGAAGGTAAAACAACGATATAAGACGATTTCGAAGTTGAGGGAGAACATGAGATGGGGGTCAACTGTCATGAACCGGAAAAAAACAGTTCAGGCAGAGTGAGACAAGACGAGCATTTGAGATTAAGAAGTATTTAAGTTGTACTGAAATAATAACCAATTGTTTCGCTAGATAAGACCCTTCTTCCTTGACTGGGATCGTTTGAAGCCGCATTTAAACTGCATTTTGGAAGCTCAAAATCGGGGCACCATATCAGTCCATTATATGGAGAAAAATCCTGAAATGCTTTCCTCAAAAAACATAATTTCTTTACGAGTGAAGAAAGAAAGACATGAACAACAATTTACAAATAATTTACTCACCTCCTTGTCATCCAAGATATTCATGTCTTTCTTTCTTCAGTCGTAAAGAAATTATGTTTTTTGAGGAAAGCATTTCAGGATTTTTCTCCATATAATGGACTTCATTGGTGCCCCGAATTTGAACTTCCAAAAATGTAGTTTAAATGCAGCTTCAAAGGACTCAAAACAATCCCAGCAGAGGAAGAAGGGTCTTATCTAGTGAAACGATCTGTCATTGTTTTCGAAAAATAAAAATTTGTATACTTTTTAAGCACAAAAGCTCGTGTAGCACAGGCTCTGGGATGCGCGTTCTTGAACGATTCATTCATTTTGAACGAATCTTTAATGTGACTCAGGAAGAACGAGTCGTCTTGGGGAGTGATTCGTCACGCATGCGGAACATCCTGTTAGGTTCTGTACTGTCACAATTATGCCGATTTTGCTAAAATTAATGAAATGACTCGAAAAAAGATTCGTTAATTTTGCTGAACGAGACTCAAAGGTCAGAGTCGATAAAGTGATCCGAACTTCCCATCACTGCTATGAATCACGTCTTCAAAACACCACAAGGTAATCGTCTCTGTACTCCGGCTCAAAAAAGGTAGAGTATGACGAAAAACTCCATCTTATTTTCTCCTACAACTTCAGAATCATCCGACATCGTTGTACCTTTTTGTTTGTAAACAGCATTTGATTACTTGCACTTTCTTAGTCTTTGTACATTCGCTTTGTAAACACTAGGTCTGTAGTTTTGCCTATTTCCACGTGACCTTCTGACGTGATTCAATAGTATGTGACCGTGGATCCCAGAGTCTGTGTTACACCAGCTTTTGTGCTTAAAAAGTAAACAAATTGTTATTTTCTGAAAAAAAAAAAAAAAAAAAAAAAAAAATGGACTGATCGTTTCGCTTTTTCCTCGGCTGGGATCGTTAAGAGCCCTTTGAAGCTGCATTTAAACTGCAATTTGGAAGTTCAAAATCGGGGCACCAATGAAGTCCATTACATGGAGAAAAATCTTCAAAAATAATTTCTTCACGACTGAAGACAGAAAGACATGAACATCTTGGATGACAAGGGGGTGAGTACATTATTTGTGAATTGTTGTTCCGGAAATGGACTTCTCCTTTAAGCGAATTGTCTGGTAAATGTGGGTCCATCTTAGATCCAATTAGGTGGTAATTTGAAGCTGTGACAGTGTAATTGGGACTGCAGTTATTCTGCAGTGACCTCTTACACAGTTTATGCGTTGTACCGCTGCCACATGATTGGCTGATTATAAAAATCTCATGAATAGTCGGTTTACTGGTGTTTCTGATACCGTGACTGTATAAATTATTGCACTTCAGCAGAATGATTAAAATTCCAATGTTCAATAAAAAATTACGTTTAATAATTAGGGCTGCAAAACAATTAGTCATGATTAATCGATTCAAAATAAAAGTTTGTTTTAGATTTAGGGCGTAAACTTCCAGATCATGGGATTGATCCATACCAGAGCTGCCTTCTGGTGAGCTGTAAAGATTCATGATCCTTGTGTGCTGAAATATCTTATCACATTTGCCTGACATTATTTTACTTGACTTTCCTGTGCACTAGAAGGCTGAAACATGCGTTATTCTCAGAGTAGCTCTCCTACTCCGTTTCATTAAGCGGTGCCAAAATTGTATTATTACCGTTATTATTATTGCAGTGTGTCTCTGAGGACATACTGCTTAAAGGGATTTTGTGCAGTGCTTGACCGTAACATAAAACAGACAGATGGTCAGAGTGATTCTTGGTTTTCTGTGAGAAACCCAGCTGAACAACCTTAATGACAATCTCACATTTTCCTTATCCAGTCTGACACAACTTGAGAACATCTGCTAGCAATAGTGGAGGAAATCGCACGTAGAATTAAGGTTTATTTAACAAATGGGGCCAAAAATCCTCTTTAGTCTATTTAGAAAAGTTTAGAACGTACTGTATAAAAGTCTATAAAGCATGGGAAAAGTAGGCTTTGAATATAATAAATTTACTTAATTGAATTTCTGTTTGTCTCTGCAGGGAAGATATTTAAGTCTGTGCCAGGAAAACTGATCAAAGAGGTAAGAATTTGGATTTTATTTTCTGTATGTTTTTCCACCTTCAGGAACAATGAAATCAAAATGTACTTTATTTACTTTTTAAAATACATATTTCCTGGCGTTATGAATGATTTATCATTTTACATTATTCCAAACGGTCTTCGTTGGCTATTGCTGAATTAAACCCTGCATGAAAGGAGTAGAGTGAAACTGGAACACACACTAACTAACTAACTAAATAACTCACTCTACCTCTTAAACAACTGTTGTAGAAATTATGGTCTTATGGTCTAAAATCTTCCCCATAGTTAACTTAATTTAATGCCAGTTAAGGTCAGTAATAACAAAGAACAACTGGGATACATGGCAGTGGATACTAAACTTGGATTTCATTCTCTTTTCACTTTCAAAAGCTTCCTTAAAAGTGTTTGTCCCAAAGAATAAAATTTATTGCAAGTGTGTTCCAGTGTTGTTCCAGTCTGCTGCAGTTTGCTGATTTAGTATTCAGATAACATTTGAAACAAATTACTATCGTAGGAGTTGCCTTTCTAAAATTCAAAAGCAGGGTGGCGATTCAGCATTTACAGTAAATAATAGTTATCCCGGCCTGTTCAGGAATGCTGTCCGGCTTGTCGTTTTTGTTGCTATTGATGTTAGTCGTTCAGTACAGCTGTACCAGTGAGAGCTGCCTTGTACGATGTCCTTAAAATGGTCTGTTTTCCCAGATGTACACGTTCAGGCTATATTTATTACACTGTTAGACCTTACCAGGCTTTTTACAGTAAAAACATCAACTGTAAATCACAGATGAACACATTAAATCTGTCAAGATCTCACCAGAGGACAATTAAACACAAACACCATTAACATCATCTATTACAGACACCACTTTCACTTTATTTCTGTCATCTGTCTAAGATTTTATTGCGAATTAAGGTTTAGCTCTAGTTCATAGTGGTTTGATTGTTTTAAGTCACCATTATGGTGATGCTTTAGTTAGACTCTTGACTCTTGACTGTCTTTTACATTGTGAACTTTTTCCCTTTGTCTCAGTAATTGCACTAGTGTTTTGAAATGTACATTTATGCAATGACATTGAAAGAGAGTTGTGAGAAATGCCGCTTTATGCTCTTCTAGTAACAGAAATTACATAAGCGAAGGAAAAGTAGTTTGTTTAAACAATAATAAAGAAAATGTTATTTAAGATGTGTCTAGTGAAGCTAAAACAGCTGTTATAATGAAATGATCTGTTTATAAAAAAAAAAAGTCTTTTTTGGCTGTTGAGACACTCTTATACACTTGACATACAGACCTCGTCAATGGTGACAAACAATCATGGATGAGTTTCGTACAATGCACCCATGAAGCTTTTCAGTTGATTGTCATTGTCATTGTTGAGATTCATATGTGTATTGTTGATGTCTCTGATGCAGTAGTTCAGTCTTTTATGTATACATTGTGAGAAAACAGTGGTAAATTCCTAATGTTTTGGCACATTATTGATTTTTGCAGATTCACACAACTTAATGACAATTTTTCCACCATAAGGTCATACTTTAGCTTAAGTTAAAGCATAAATTGGGGCAGCCTTGGCCTAATGGTTAGGGAGTCCTTACACACACCCGGAGCAGTGGGCAGCCACATTGCTATTGCTGCGGCGCCCGGGGAGCAGTAGCTTGTAACCAACAGTAGCTTGTAACCAACTCAAGCAGTAGCTTGTAACCAAAAGGTTGCGGGTTCGAGTCCCAGGTCTGGCAGGGATTGAAGATGAGAGTCCCTTGAGCAAGGCACCGCAACAGTGTTGCCAGTAATTTACAGGGCAAGATTTTAGTGTTGATGTTTGACCTACAGTAACTAGGTGGCAACAGTGTTGCCAGTATATTACTGTAAAAATTCCTGGTAAGGTCTAACAGTGTACTCTAATTTCTTTATACTTTGGTCAAGACTGTCTGTTTGTTCAACTAAGTGACATGAAGAGAGTGTTGGGGTAACCAGTTTGACAACAGACAGAATCTTTTTTACAATTTTGTTTGGTGGTGCAAAAATTACAAACTGTTGCTTTGATTGTGTTTTGATGTTTAATATGTCAGATCTACTAGTATTTGTGGGAAGCAAAGTTCACAATAACATTTTACTGTTTGGTCTCTAGATTTCTTTAGAATGTATACCTCTTATGGAATTAAATAAGTGCATTTTTTAGCATTTGGTGTAAATATAAACAATATAATAAAACATTAGACACATCTGTTCTCTAATAAGGGACAAATATTTTTTTACATTTTAAATTTCTTACAAAATTTGTCAAGCATAGAATGATTTTAATATGACTTTATGACTTCATGTTTGTTCTTCCTGGTTTTCTTCAGAAAGGGCAAAACCTGGAGCCGTTTATCCAGTCATTCTTCAGTTCCTGTGAATCTCCCAAACCCAAACCCAGCAGACCTGAGCTCACCATTCTCAGCCCCACTGCAGAAAATAATAAAAAGGTGTGTTTACTAGTCAAAAAAACACTAACAATTATTTTAATAAAAACATTTTTTTTTCTTTTTTTTTAGAAAAAAAAAAAAAACAAATCTTAGAATGTTTTATATGATGTGGTGTTTCAGAATCCCTTGCATTTGAGAATTTGATGTGGACAAAAGTAATTTTCTTTTCTGAAATAATTTTTAAATAATAAAATAATTCTCTACAAAAGTACATTTAAAACCACTGTAGCACATGTATACTTTACAAAAAGTAAAAAGTAAAAGTCAAAACACGATTCTTTGTAATTATTTGCACTTTCCATAGGAGATCACATAGGGGTTTTGTCCCAAGCTTAAAAATGCTTATTCACAGCAAGGACAAATTTTAATCTTTACAAGATTAAATCTTTACATTACTTTACATTTTCTCTGCACTGATCAGAGAAAAGAGCTGCCCTGTACGATGTCTTAAAAACGGTCTGTTTTCCCAGATGTACACGTTCAGGCTACGTTTATTACTCTAATTTCTTTATTACTTTATTGTGTTTGTTTAACCAAATGACAGATGCAGGAGTGTTCGGGTAACCTCTTTGACAACAGACATATATATATATTTATATATATATATATTATAATTTTATTTGGCGGTGCAAAAATGACAAACTTTAGCTTTGATTGTGTTTTGATATTTAAAATGTCAGATAGATACTAGTATATAGTTATACTAACCTTATAACTGATAAGAACAAGAAGTTTTCTTTTTCTTTTCTTTTTTTTGAATTTATTAAAAAAAGTGAAATATTAAAGTTTTGACAGGTGCAGTTGAAATATTTTTGGGGTAAACCTTGTTTTGTGAGGGTGATTGAAAGATGTATCAGTACAAACTGGACTCAGCTAATAGTTTTGGAAATCCATTAACTGATCACACACCATTAAAAAAATGAATTGAAATTGACTGTTATATTGTCTGTGCGTCTCTAATACTGGAAATAACATTTCCGCTCATACCATTTTAGCTGTTCAATGAGTTGTACAGAAACAATGCCAATCTGCCAGAAGGCCTGGAGAGAAAACACAACCAGAACTACTTCATGGAGCTGATGGAGGTTGATGGAGTATATGACTACATGATGTACATAGGTAAGTGAATGCAATTCAAACAGTTTATTCATTATAACACATAGAAATGAATTACGATTACAAAACGCAAGTCTCTTCAACGAAATAAATAAAAAGGTACTTACGTGTTTGGTGTTTTTTTTTTTTCCAAAGAACACGAATGTAACAGTTCACAGTCACCATGTTTGGACAATGAAAGTGAATTAACAATATTCCATATGACACTTTTCCCCTGAAATCATATGACTCAAGACGGTATTGGTTTTCACCATGTGTAATAATGAAATGAGATATGACACTTTATTTATTTCTTTACACACTGAACATGGAGACAGTTTTTTACACAACAGTACTTCACGGTTGATTGTGGAGAATGTCGTGATTTTTATTAATTAATTAATTTTTTGTTTGTTTGCCACAGGTCGGGTGGTGTTCCACATGCCTGATTGGCTGCATCATTTTCTGAGTGGAGCTCGTATTCTCTTAAAGAGGACTCTAGAGGCGTATGTAGGCCATTATTTCCAGTTTAAACTAGAGCAGATCATGCAAGAGCATCGCCTCGTCTCCCTCATCACTCTGTTGAGAGGTTTGTGTGCTTGAATCCACCTATATAAAGTCATATCCTCGAGTTCTTCAATACATAGTACCTGTTATATACTCTAAAAACTCAAATGTTGCCTAGAACATGAACAAGTTCTGCATTAAACGAATAACAGTTTGTTCTTGGAGGCATGCCTGCAGTACCTTATCTGGCTTGTGCGTTTCAGGACTTCCTTCCATTGTAATCATACACTCTTTGACTTCTAGGGCTGCCCCCGAATAAAGATTTTTCCGGTCAGCTAGTAGTCATTCATGTTAAGAATTAGTCAACTATTAGTCACACGTTAAATAAACCATATAAATCATAATAATGAGCCTTTAATAGCCTACATAGCCTAATATGCGCTCAAGTGCATGCAAAAAAAGCTTGCCACACCACCCCGGCAGATGTAATAATTACGAATGCTTTGTTTTCGTCTTAAGAGATGAAGTCTGCCACACTGACTCGTCATTTCCACAGTAGTGATGCACCTACATGTTTTATACGGATTATATAACCTGAGAATATTAGTTTTCTATTTGAATTGGTTCATTTAAAGGGGTCCTATTATGCTTTTACAAAGTCTTGATTTTGTTTTGGGGGTGCACTAGAACATGCTTTCATGCTTGGTGATTATTTTTAACATTATTACAATACATTTCTCCCAGCCTGGCACAAATGGCTCGATTAGTTCTGGGTTTAATGAAGGCCCGCCTTCTGAAAAATGAAATGTGTTGTGATTGGTTAGCTCTCCCACTGCCTAGCGATTGGTGAACAGCTTAGACTGTGTTTCAGTAAGTTCCGTGTACAACTGTTAGCGCAAGCTGGATTAAAGTGATTCTTATGTTTTAAATATGGATATTTTCTTACAAAACTGCATTGATTCGCTAGATAAAGATAAAGAGAAACCAATTCTAAAGCTTGGCACTGCCAGGATAAATTTTAATTTAACTCTGATTGCATTCATTTGAAAGAAGGAAGTCATATACACCTAGGTGAGTAAATAATATGCTACAGTAGTGTTGGGTCCTATCGTCAGCCTGTGAGATCACCAATACATTATATTATTGTGCTAATGTGTTTAATTATTTACTTAGTTTCATTGCGCAAAACCAGCTCCAGCATAAGGCTAAAAGCAGTCTAACATTATCAGAGAACATCATCACTGATTAGCCTAGCCTATTCTTATAAGTGAAGCTATGTACACTGTATGATGAATAAATCTCTTACCACACACTGCACACGTCTGCAGCACGTTACGACTCCGACACGGCAACCGGAGTAGATAGCGGCTTCGGCATGTGTTTCGACCATGCAGCAACCTCCCAGTCTCCCTCTTGAAGCCAACACGGAAGTAACTAAAAATGCAATTCATCGACTGGCCGCTAGAGGCTGACTGCAAAAGGGAGTCAATCCCATAGACCTCCCATGTTAAAATGGCCAACTTTACAGCGGAAAAAAATGTTTACAGCCTGGTACAAAAAGCGATTTTGGTATATATAGGTAAATTTGCCCTTCATGTCAACTGTGAGGGGGGTGAATTTTTTTTATAACTCATCTGTTTAATTTATATTAAGCCTTAAAGTTCTGCATAATTAAGGGCGTGGCCACTTGAGTGACAGGTGGATTATCGCTTTGCCCTGCAAGCCAAAAGACTCGTTGAAACTGTGAAACTGAGAAAAACGGATTTAAAGATTTTTATTTTTCCAGAAAAATTAATTATAGGTAGGACACTGGAAATCTGGCAGTTGGATGTTTTAATGAAAATGATCTTAAATGATTGCCACTATTTTGAAGTTACTGTACTCCTTTGCATTGTCTGCAAAAAGTCAGATGTTACGCCAAAGCAAAAGGCAGTAACTACCACATTATATACAATATTTACAACCAGTAACAACCAGAGTAATAGTTGATACCGTTTTGCAGCCAGTTTATTTGCAATGTTCGCTAACATTAAAGGATGCAAGACATACTTAGCATATTGTTTTGCATCGAATGAAAATAGGCATATAAATAACGACAGTGGATTGATAAATGCCAGCAAGCAGAATAATGCTCAGAATAATTGTGAATTCAAACATTTCCGATGACGTTCATTGCCAAGGATTTTTTCGAGTTACAAGAAAAGGTAGAAAAGGGATTTAATTGCAAACTGTTACTGATTTTATGTGTAATACATGCTACGCTGACAAAGCAGTCCTCACACGTGTAGAAGTGGGCAGCCCCAGACTGACAGCTGGCGCTGAGTGAATAATCTGCATTATAAAAAGAAAAAAAAAAAAAAAAAAGTAAGATTATTTACGATTAATTATTGCTGCCAAGTTATCTAATTGTTGCTTGCTTACAGTGCATTATGTAGCAGTTTGTTAGATGGTGATCTATCCGATTTGTTTGTCTAATGAAGTGCAGCACTGCTGTCACTACTGTCGAGTTAGGTGGGCGTGGTTTCAGCAACCAGGCACATCAGCTTCACCCACGTCCCGCCTTCTTGCCCATTTTCGATTATCCGGGAGTGACGTGCGGTGACGCGCTGCCAAGATGTCAGCGGTTGGCCCCACCCACTTTAGGCTTCAAAAATGCTTTTCAGAAATCTACGAGTGACGTCACGGACACTACATCCATGTTCTTTACAGTCTGTGGTTTCGATCCCCTGTACTGCACACGTCCGCAGTGCGTTACAGCTCTGAAGCGGCCACTCTAGTCAATGCTTGTGTTTATACCCACCGCGCTGCGGCTTGTTGAAGCGGTTCTCCACACAGAATATCATAATTTAATGATATTCTAATGGACCACATTGTGACATCATTGCATGCGGAAAACAAACGTAGTCCAAAGGAGATGTTTGCTGTAGTTCTTGAAATAAGATTATTTTTAAAAAACGAAATATCTCCCTTTGGTGTGGACTATGAGATCTGTAACTTTTTTATGCCCAAAGGTACGCACCACACACTGACTAAAATTCAAAAAGTGAAAAAGCATAATAGCACCCCTTTAAAAGTAGACGTTTCACTCTATGTAGATAGCCTATATTTTTCATGTCTGGAAGATAAGTATACACAGCGTTTCGAAGTTTCACGCTCAAGTTCACAAAAACCGAGATGGCAGAAAGCACATGCTGCATAAAACCCAATCTTTAGGAAACAATCAGCCCCCTTGCAAATTCTGGGTGATTCATTTAAACATGCTATTTAAAGCCATTGCGTTCGGCCACAATCGAGTCCACACGGTGGAGCAAATTAGTAAGAGAAGGGCAATAATATGTAGGTGGAATGCAGTATAGCATCTGCAAACAAGCTTATGAGTTTAAGCAAGCGTTTTATTGGAAGGACATACGCAATGTGCTATGTTGTTTGTGTACCTCCAGGAGCAGAGTTAGGAAACACTCTTATCTCTGCACATTCAGCAAGAATTTTGCAGGACTGTTGATCATGGGTAGATTTGTGTTTTTAAACTGATCAGATTCTTCACCTCTGCAGATGCTGTTTTCTGTGAGAGCACAGAGGAGCGCTCTCCCGAGGACAAACAGAGACGAGCCAAGCAGACCTTTGAGGAGATGATGAACTACCTGCCAGGTACCTCAGCTGTCGGTTGTTTGCGACGAGCCGTTTAAAGCCAGACCTCTTCAGTATATTTTCCCATCCTTGTCCAAATGCAGCAGGTTTATGGTTATGTGTTGTGAATTTAAGGTTCATTTCAACCAGTAATAAATGCAAATAATAAAATCTACCTAACCATATAATGGAGTGCAGTTAGCTTTTATAAAGGGAGGAGAAAACACACTGATATCTACAAATATCGTTAGGCAATTAATCAGCATATCATGATTGGATGAACATCCCTAACCGATGTGTGGTGTTTCTCAGATTTAGTCGGGAAATGTATCGGTGAGGAAGCAAAGTATGAGGGCGTCAAGATGCTTTTCAACGCCATTCAGCAGCCACTGCTCAACAAACAGGTACAAACTGCTGTGCACTGTCCTCAAACGCTCTCACTCTGCTAAGTTGCTTTTTTTCCTTCATTGACCTTTTTCACTGATCACTCATTTGCTAATAGATGGCGTACGTGTTGCTTGACGTCGCCATTCAGGAGCTGTTCCCAGAGCTCAGTGAGGTAACGCTCTCCTGCACCACAGTCACACTGACACAGAGCAGCTCATGATGTTTATTAACGGAGCTTCTGCTGTTTTGTCTTTTGTAGAATCAGAAGGGAGGTCTCTCCGTCTCCACTAAATGGATGTAAAACATTATCGGACTGAACCTCAACATTATAAAGCGTTTACTGCACTACTAAAATGCAATTATTTATTGACTTTATTGGGGTTGTATGCCATGATTATTCATTGAATCACTGGTTCCCTGCCTTATTTTTCCAATCTTGTTTAAATTGTAACAGCATTACTACAAAAGGTTTGGATCAAGTAGATTATGTGTGATGACATTCTTCAGACCCGATGTAAATAAAAATACGAAATACAGACAAGTAAAAAAAAAAAATCAAAAACAGAATTTTATGACATTTCTTGTCACACAGTTAAGAGCCTCGTGCAAAATAAAAAGTACTGAAAAAATGTTTTGTAAATGTTCTGGCTTTGCACTCAGTAAATAAAATCTTAATATATACAGCTGCATTGTCCCTGATTAATTGTATTGCAATAAATGAGTTATATATGTATACATATAGCTACCTTAGGAAAAGAGGATGGAGATTTCTTGCCAGACAAACCACAACTATCTATAATCATCACAAGCTGTGCTTCTTAATTAATCATAATCATCATCAAGAAACATGACAAATCAGATATAAATAACTTTACCCTTTTTAAAAGAATTTAATGAAAAGATGTGCAGGTAATGATTGAGAAAAAAATGTGAAAATATATTTTGAGTAGAGAAGTGTAGTCTGTTTTAGGACATCGTGACAGTTCATTTTTTAAAAACAAAAACCAATAGTTGATTTACTGTAAAACAAAACAACAAAAAAATATCCGATTGTTACAGTCAACATGACTTGAATCATGCTACCATGATGTATGATGTAAATTCTACTTTCTACTTCAAATTTATTTTCACATTGCAATGAGAACTTTTTTGAGGTTTTGATTAGCTGAATTATCATGAAATATTATAAATCTAAAAATAGACTTTTTTTTAAGCAAAAAGTATTTTGGAGTGAAATATCCCAGGTGAAAAACTTCTATAATGCATTTAAAGTGCTCTATTTTCAAGCACTAATTTTATACTTACCGTAATATACTAAAATTATTCTTCAGTACTTCTTAAGATAATCTTAAGAACATTTAAGTGTTCTCAAATGTGCTATGTTGGGACATCGTGAATATGAATTAAAATGTTTTTAACATACTATCTCTGTTTTTAAAAATGTATTTACTTACCACTTGTAGTACACTTGAACCCATCTTCAATATACTAGTGGGTTCAAGAGTACTTCAAGTGGTACCTAAATACATTACATTAAGTGCATTATGGAAGTGCACTTTTTTTCGCCTGGGATGATCAAGACATTTCTTTGTGAGATTCATCACAGTATACCCTCTATGAATTTTATGTATGAAGAGGTGTAGAAAAACCCTACAGAATAAGAACTTGTGCAATGAGATGAGTGACTTTCTTTGCTCCTTACTACATCTGTGTTTGCTTCTATGACTAATCTTAATAACTAATCTTTGGGTTAAATGTTTGTTTATTTTTTTTTTTCTCTCTCTTTCTCTCTCTCTCTCTGAGTGTACAATGACACGCAAAAGGCTACATACATAAAAAATGACTAAACAAACATGACCCAGAGTACCCACACCAGCAGAATGCTAGACATATATCCTCGAAGTCCAATACAAGAGCTCGCAAATTGAATCCGTCCTTCCACAGCTGGATGAACTCTCTTTCTCTCTGTGATGTAGCTGGCAACAACTGCAATATCCAGGTCACCTACGGAATACGGTGCACATAGTATATTGAAAGTATATTGTAATGCTGCAAAAAAAGTATATGATGAAATGTGCAGTTAAATGTGTGTGTGTGTGTGTGTGTATATAATGACTTACCACTGTCATGCTTGAGTTTCTTTTCTTTGATCATAGTGTAATTGTCTCCTCCGTCCACTAGGTAAGAGGGCAGCACCAGTTTATACACCTTCTTGGGGTTGAGCGGTTCATAACGGGGCACTCGACACTCAGTGCAGAGCACATTCACGCTCTTAACACGGTTTCCAGACGGTTTTGATAAATCGTACACCACTTGAAGCCCTGCAGAAGAATTATAAACATCATAAAATGAACATGAGTTCATCTGAATCAACACACAAGTCATATGGACTGGTTTTATGATGCTTTAAGTTCATTTCGAGAGCTTGGCAACATTTGTGCATGGCGTTCCAGTACTTTCCAGTAATTTAAGGGGAATATAGTTCGTAGATTAAAAGGTACCATTTGTACTTTTAGTCAACCGCTTTTAAACGCCCCAGCTTCTACAGTTAAATCACTCTTTTTAATGTGTCCTTTTTAAGGCAATATTTAAAAATGTAGCTTTTATATTGAATCTAAAATTATTTCAAAATATTTAACACATTATTTAATTGTACTTGCTATACTACTATTTTGTTATACTGTTATAAGCTACTTTTTAATAAATTCAAAATCAAGACGTGAAAACTAGGGAGTGGAAATGGCGACTGAGCTAATGAGTGATCCTCTGCTGCCATCTACTGGATATAATGGTAATTTCATGTGATTGTCATCGTAAAAGTCTTTATTTTCCACTAGGATTTTTGTCACGTTTTCATGTCATCTCCATTGATGAAAAGTTAATCTTCTAAGTGAATTTTACTGCAGAACTGTATTGTTTTAAAATAATAAACCCTTCAAAATATTGTATTGCGCATTTTTGTCGCCTTTTTCACTTATGATGAGTTTGCATATATGTGTTAGACAAAACTCTGCAAACAGGTATGTATGAATTCATTTATTTAAGTGTACTTATTTATTTATTTTACAAAACAACCACAACCAAAACCTCACCCTCCCTTTCATGTGTAAATTATTTTTTAAACTTCGACCTCACTAAAATAATTTTTCTTGCCACTTGCCATTCTCAACGGTTTTCAACATTAACTGATGCTCTTTTATATGCTAATGGTATTAATTAGGGGGTGTTTACAAGGCGGAGATCTGACACCAGTCAGTTGTGCACAATTTCAAGATCATTTGCGATTTATAAATCACATCTGGAAGAGAGGCGTACGCACAAGTTTCGTTTTCTCTGACTCGCACTTACGCACTTTTTTCTTAGAACGAATTTAGGACAGTTTATACCTGTGAATTATAACTTCAAGTTGATCACAAAAAGTTGTCAAGCCTGATTTAACACTGAAAGAGAGTGAGGTAAAATGGACATCTGCAAAATTCAGATCATTTAATGTTAGTCAACTGTATTACGATAGAAATGTTAAATGTCCAACAGCTACAGTTAATCCAGTCATGCAATCTACATATTTCTCAGACTTTCTGAGCCATTTTGAGAGAGAGATTTAAGTTTAAAAAATACCTTAAACTTGTGTGAGCGCGTTATTGGCGCAGTAGTTTTCCAGGAGAATTAAAAATGGCACTTCGTGCTCTAAAGTTTGCTGACCCCTGATACAGAGTATTCTTATAAATGGTTTACAGTAAGTTCCAATGGTAAACATACCTGACACCTGTAGGAATTCACCAGTGCTTCCTCCATATCTGCGAACGGAGTGCTCGAAGACCTCTTTCAGTGTAGATCCATTAATTTGGACCAGGTCAAATGTACTTCCAAATGGCAACACAGCGATCAGGTCCTCCATTGTGATGGAGCCTTTAATCGAAACATGTATTAGGTATTTTTATTTTCTGCTTATATATATATATAACAAAGAAATGATCAGGTTTATTTGAACAGTGAGACAGAATAACAAAAACAAATTCAGAAAAATGCATTTCAAAAAAGTTATAAATTGCTTTGCATTTTAATGAGTGAAATAAGTATTTGACCCCTTCGCAAAACATGACTTGGTACTTAGTGGCAAAACCCTTGTTGGCAATCACAGAGGTCAGATGTTTCTTATAGTTGGCCACCAGGTTTGCACACATCTCAGGAGGGATTTTGTCCCACTCCTCTTTGCAGATCCTCTCCAAGTCATTAAGGTTTCGAGGCTGATGTTTGGCAACTTCAACCTTCAGCTCCCTCCACAGATTTTCTGTGGGATTAAGGTCTGGAGACTGACTGGGCCACTCCAGGACCTTCATGTGCTTCTTCTTGAGCCACTCCTTTGTTGCCTTGGCTGTGTGTTTTGGCTCATTGTCATGCTGGAATACAGTACCCATCCACAACCTATTTTCAATGAGGGGTGGAGGATCTCACCTAAGATTTGACGGTACATGGCCCCGTCCATCGTCTCTTTGATGCGGTGCAGTTGTCCTGTCCCCTTAGCAGAAAAACACCCCAAAGCATAATGGTTCCACCTCCATGTTTGACGGTGGGGATGGTGTTCTTGGGGTCATAGGCAGCATTCCTCCTCTAAACATGGAGAGTTGGGTTAACGACCAAAAAGCTTGATTTTGGTCTCATCTGACCACAACACTTTCACCCAGTTCTCCTCTGAATCATTCAGATGTTCACTGGCAAACTTCAGTCAGGCCTGTACATGTGTTTTCTTGAGCAGGGGGACGTTGCAGGCACTGCAGGATTCCAGTCATTCACGGCGTAGTGTGTTACCGATTGTTTTCTTGGTGACTATGGTCACAGCTGCCTTGAGATCATTGACAAGATCCTCCCGTGTAGTTCTGGGCTGATTCCTCACCGTTCTCATGATCATTAAAACTCCATGAGGTGAGATCTTGCATGGAGCTCCAGAGAGAGGGAGACTGACAGTTATTTTGTGTTTCTTGGTGCTTGGCGATGGTCTTGTAACCCATTCCAGCCTTGTGTAGGTCTACAATCTTGTCCCTGACATCATTGGACAGCTCTTTGGTCTTGGCCATGGTGGAGAGTTTGGAATCTGATTGACTGATTGCTTCTGTGGACAGGTTTTCCTTTTATACAGGTAACATGCTCCTAATCTCAGCTTGTTACCTGTATAAAAGACAC
Source organism: Labeo calbasu (assembly GCA_019740295.1). Classification (NCBI taxonomy): domain Eukaryota; kingdom Metazoa; phylum Chordata; class Actinopteri; order Cypriniformes; family Cyprinidae; genus Labeo; species Labeo calbasu. The sequence goes on along the minus strand of JAHKKF010517754.1, from coordinate 18,330 downwards.
CTGGGAGCTGGAAATCTTGCAAATTTAAATTTATAACTTTGCAAATCAAACTTTTTTTTGAAATGCGTTTTTCTGGATTTTTTTGTTGTTGTTGTTGTTATTCTGTTTCTCGCTGTTCAAATAAACCTACCATTGAAATTACAGACTGATCATTTCTTTGTCAGTGGGCAAATATACAAAATCAGCAGGGGATCAAATATTTCAGATCATGTTCCATGAAGATATTTTGTAAATTTTCTACCGTAAATGTATCATAACTTAATTATTGACTAGAAATGCGCATTGCTAAAGAACTTCATTTGGACAACTTTGAAGGCAGTCTTCTCAGTACTTCAATTTTATTTTTTTATTATTATTATTTTTTTTTTTTTGCACCCTCAGATTCCAGATTTTCAAATAGTTTTATCTCGGCCAAATATTGTCCTATCCCAACAAACCATACATCAATGGAAAACTGTCCAGCTTTCATATGCTTTTAGTTTTAAAACATGTACCCTTATGACTAGTTTTGTGGTCTGGGGCCCCATATCATTTATAATCTCATCCTTTTTTGTTTTTTTTCTTCTTTTTTGTTTTTTTAATTAATAGAATTGCACTAATGTACAGTCCAGCTAAAACCCAGTGACAAATTTAGCAATTAATTAAACTCTGCAACATGAAATTAGAACACAAGAACATGACATTAAGTGTCATTAAGACCTGCGGCCATACAGTCACTAACTGCTAGCAATTATTCAAAGGGTGATCAGTCACACTTTCAGAATTCAAATGAGACCAATCTATGCATTTATGTAACTGACTTAAAAAAAAAAATCTGTATTAAGTATTTTATCAACCAGCCACTGGTCTAATGGTCGAAGTAAGTAGTTTGTTTTACAACCACAACACAAGGTGATATCATGAGAGATCTGAACTTACCTCATTACCTCATTATAATGTGTAAATCTTCTGATTAATTTGTCAGGCCTGGTATGGTGGTCTGGTCTCGGCCTCTATAAAACAGGACAGCACATACAACAATATGAAACCCAGATTTCAAAAGGCAAATGAAGACATCAGTATCTCCTAAAGGGAAAAGAACATGTCATATTCCAAAGACAAATTCACAGGTGTGTGATGCATCACAATTTCTGTAAAAAAGACACATTAGTAAAGGTTTTTTAGGTGCAAAACAGGTTTTGTTTTATAACATTCTGGATTTGGCTTCCTTGAGTAAAGTCCTGTCTTATGGCAAAACTAGTAGTGCACACGATCAGGCATGACATTGTTACCACCGTCCTAATATTGCGTTGGTCCCCCTTTTGCAGCCCTGACATGCTGAGGCATGGACTCCACTAGACCCCTAAAGGTGTGCTGTGGTATCTGGCACCAAGATGTTAGCAGCACATCCTTTAAGTACTGCAAGTTGTGAGTCGGGGCCTCCATGGATCAGACTTGTTTGTTCAGCACATCCCAAAGATGCTCGATTGTATTGAGATCTGGGGAATTTGGAGGCCAACTCAACACCTCAAACTCGTTGTGCTCCTCAAACCATTCCTGAACCATTTTTGGTTTGTGCCGGGGTGCATTATCCTTCTAAGAGGCCACAGCCACCAGGGAATACCATTTCCATGAAAGGGTGAGCATGGTCTGCAACAATGCTTAGGCAGGTGGTACGTATCAAAGAATCATCCACATGGATGGTTTCCCAGCAGAACATTGCCCAAAGCATCACGCCGCCTCCGCCAGCTTGCCTTCTTCCCATGGAGCATCCTGGTGTCATGTGTTCCCCAGGTAAGCGACGCACACACACTCAGCCATCTACGTGATGTAAAAGAAAATGATGATTCATCAGACCAAGCCACCTTCTTCCATTGCTCCTTGGACCAGTTCTGATGCCCGCGTTTGCCGTTTTCGGCGGTGGACAAGGGTCATCATTGGCGCCCTGACTGGTCTGCGGCTATGCAGCCCCATATGCAACAAACTGCGATGCACTGTGTATTCTGACACCTCTGTATCAGTACCAGCATTAACTTCTTGAGCAATTTGAGCTACAGTGGCTCATATGTTGGATTAGACCACACGGGCCAGCTTTCGCTCCCCGCGTCATCAGTGAGCCGCTGGTTCTACACTGTTCCTTCCTTGGAACACTTTTGATAGATACTGATCACTGCAGAGTGAGAACACCCCACAAGAGCTATCTCACTCAAATCCTAATGTGTGCCCATTTGTCCTGCTTCTGACACATCAATTTTGAGGACAAATGTTCACTTGCTGCCTAATATATCCCACCCACTAACAGGTTTGGTGATGAAGAGATGATCGGTGTTATTCACTTCACCTGTCAGTGGTCATTATGTTATGCCTGATGTGTGTATATTTTCTATTAAATGATATAATTACAGGAACACAATGTACAGAAATACATTGAATTAGCTCAGTACTAATTGTCATGAGAGTGTGTTGAATTTTAGTGTGGGGATTCCATGGAACAATGCTGTAGAAGTAGAAACCAAGAAAAGGACACAGTCTTACATCTAAGAATTTCCTAACAATGAATGTATATCTAGCAATGTAGATGTAAAGAAAATTAACTCAAATTAACAAATTTATTACTAGTATTATCAATACAGAGCTGCCTTGCAATCCCAAATTAAATATCCAAACTTTTTAGTTTTTAGTATTTAGAACAGATTGTGTCCTAATGAAATGCCTGCAGTTCAATACACTGTTAAAAAAAAAGAGCAGCTGGAAGGGGGACATCTGATTGTTCAGTCCAAGAAAAAATAACATCCCAAAGATAAAAGGCACAGAATGAAAATGAAGAATGAAACAACTCTAAAGAGGGTTAAAAAGTGTTCATAAATGTGTTTAGAACAGAATGACAAAAAGAATAGACAGAGAAGAAAATAAAGTGTCATTTGAGACATTTTATACAAACCAATTTTGCAAATAATACTGTTATCATAGTCCCATATTTCTAATTCATTGTGAATAGATATTCTAAGATCAATTATATAAGATGTATATTTTCAAATAAATCAAATACTTTGGTGTATATGTGTATATATATATATATATATATGTGTGTACACAGTCAAACCAAAAATTATTTAGACACCAAATATAATATATTTTTTACTAGTTGATGCAGGACACTATAGTTCATTTATGTAAATGAGGATAGCAAAATAAAGTAAACAGTGACATACCCAAAAATTCTTCATACAGTGGACTACCAGTAAAACTGAAGAAAAAAAAAAAATTGTGACCAAAAATTTTATTTTTCACTTTGACCTTTGACCATGTTTTGTTACATACCTTTCTATCAAAGTTATCTGACATTTATTAAGATGTTTTTTTTTTTTTTTGTTCTGATACAATTTAATTCTTGAGTTCTTCATATTTCTTGAGTTCATTTTTTTTTGTACAATTTTCTAGCAAATAAACTATGATTAATGTGAGAAATTTTAAAAGTGTCTGAATAAATTTTGGTTTGACTTTAATTCATTTGTGATAATTAAGATTAATTTGTTTTGACACAGTTCTTGTCATATTTTATTTCCATTTTCTGCAACCCTTCTCTCAGAAAATTGTTGCAGTTGCAAATGTTTTGGTATTTACGTTTATTTTTCTTTGTTTGCATTGGAACAACACGAAAAACAGAAGAAAGTCAAATCTGATACAATTCCACACAGAACCCAAAAAATGCAATGGACATAATTTTTGTCCATAAAATAAAACTTAACTTAATATTTGGTAGCACCCCCTTTGGAAAAAATAACTGAAATCAATGGCTTCTTGTAACCATGAATGCGTTTCTTACACCTCTCTACTGGAACTCTTGTTTTGCAAACTGCTTCAGGTCATTCAGATTTGAAGGATGTCTTCTCCCAACTGCTGTTTTGAGATCTCTGCACAGGTGTTCTGTGGGATTCAGATCTGGACTCATTGCTGGCCATTTCAGAACTCTCCAGCGCTTTGTTTGTAACCATTTCTGAGTGCTGTTTGAAGTGTGTTTCGGGTCATTGTCCTGCTGGAAGACCCATGACCTGGAGATGCAGCTTTCAGACACTACCGTTCACACAGTCAAGGCGTCCAGTGCCAGAAGCAGCAAAGCAACCCCAAAACATCTTTGACCATCCACCATGTTTGACTGTAGGGACTGTGTGCTTTTCTTGTCTGTGTTTAATTTCTTTTTCTGTAAACAGCGCCATGATGTCCTTTACCAGAAAGCTCTACTTTTGTCTCATCTGTCCACAGTATGTTCTCCCAGAAGGATTGTGGTTTTGTCACAGAAGTTTTGGCAAACTCCAGTCTTGCTTTTTTATGCCTTTGTGTCAGCAGTGGTGTCCTCCTGGGTCTCCTACCATAGCGTCCCTTTTGGATGGCGACAGATAGTGTGAGCTGACACTGTTGTACCCTGTGTGTGCAGATCAGCTTGAATTTGTTTGGAAGTTAATCTGTGTTCTTTATCCACCATTCGAACAATCCTTTGTTGTAATTTTTCATTAATTTTGCTCTTCCGTCCACGTCCAGGGGGGTTAGCTACAGTGCCATGGGCTGTAAACCTCTTGATGATATTGCACACAGCGGACACAGGAACATTAAGATCTCTGGAGATGGACTTGTAGCCTTGAGATTGTCAGTGTTTTCCCACATTTTTTTCTCTCAAATCCACAGACAACTCTTTACACTTCTTTTTTTATTTCTCCATGCTCAGTGTGACACAATACAAAGGTTGAGTCAACTTTTCTTCATTTTAACTGGTTGCAAGTGTGATTACTATATTGCCCACACCTGTGACTTGCCACAGGCGTGTCTAAATACAAATTACAGGAACATCACATGCTTGAAAAGCAATTATTTCTTACAATTTTGACAAGATGCCAATACTTTTGTCCAGTCCATTTTTGAGTTCTGTGTGAAATTTGATCAAGTTTGACTTCTCGTCTCAGTTTTTCGTGTGTGTGTGTTGTTGCCGTGCAAACAAAAACAAGAAGCACATGAATACCAAAACATTTGCAATTGGAACAATTTTCTGAGAGAATTGCAAGGATGCCGATATTTTTGGCCATGACTGTATATATCTTTGCCTAGTCAACATTTCAGAGATATATTTAACTTTGTCTCATCTTTGTTATCTTCGATAACACAACAAATTATCTGACCGCAAAAATTTCAGAAATTCTGACGAAAAAAGACCTGCTTACACTAGAGTTAGTGTCTTTCTGGTCCGTACACATTTTCTGCACATAGATAACAAGAGAGAAATGATGGCATAAAGAAAGGTGAGCGCCCCCACGAGGCACACTAGGGAAAGAAAGGGGTCTAGTGTCACGGAGACCAGCTCTGCACATCTCTCCCCGATAAACTGCCAGAATTTACCTACAGGACATCTAAAAGGGTCGAGAGAAACAGTTAAAACATGTACAGTGGAGGATTATTCTTACAGAGAACCATCAGAGCTACACATTGACATCATTGTGTTTACATATTTCCACAGAACAGATTAACATTTCACTGACAACTTCAAATTATCAAAAAAGCTACCAAAAATACTGGAGTACTGGCAAAAAAAATGTCAAGTTTGCCAACATGAAGTCAGAAACTTGATTTATCTAATTAGAAAATACTAGATCTCACATTACAGACAAGCATTTTATTCAATTCCAAAACAGAATTGAATTTAGATTGTGGAGTCTAAATGTTCACAGCTATATGTGGTTGTTCTCTGAGGTACCTGCAAGCGGCACCATGCCCTGGTACAATCTCACACTCTCCTCCGTTGAGACAGAAATCAGGCTGGACCACACAGAGGCTCTGACATGGCAGTCCATCCACCGTCACGTAGCCTGGGTCACATAAACATTGCGCTTCCTTTGTCCAGAGGTTCACCATGCATTTGGAAAACTCATTGCAGGCAAGAAACTTGCAAGGGTCACCTTGATCAGCTAAAATGAAAGAAGAAATTAGACTCATCTCTCTTGTAGCAATTTATTGACCTTCTGTGAGAAATTCTTCCCATATTTCTGCTTTCTAGACAGACTGATGCAGTTTGAAATGAACAGAAATGGCCAGCGAACTGATGAACTGATGAAGACTCTTACCTGGTTCTATGTCTAGGGAATGGCTGTCAATCTTTATGTCCAAATTCTGGGATGCAGCATCGCAAAACTCCTCCAAGACGTGCTGGACAGCCTGAGTAATGTTGTACGGCACAGACTTGGCAAATTGCGCCTTGCTATTGACCACCACACTTCCGTTTCTGAAGTTTAGGATCTCTAACTTCTTAAAGCCTGTTAGGTTAGACTGTAGATATGGAAGTAGCTGTGTGCAGAGGAGACAAAAACATAGTCTATGTATGTTCAGCATGCAAAATCCACTGACAACTGCAGGAGTTGAATCAGTCATCTTTGAAAAGAACAAAATAATGTCATAGTGATGTTCACACATCACTATAAGAAATTGCTTTAACAAATCAAAAATGTCCTCCTACTGTAATATCTCACTATTAATGAGAAATCCTTAGTTAAGGATGTTAATAATAAGTCAACAGAAATCGAAACCGCTGCACTCACCAGTTCAACAAATTTGTTTTCCAGTGATCGGTACTCTTCAGAGCTCTTATTGAAAAGGTCTTCAGAGAACATCATGTTTGTGACACGCAGACTGAAAAACACAACTAGTTCTTTGCCTTTGCTAGCGGTGGTCATTGAAGGAGTTGTGAAATACTTCAGTAATGGTGCTTTTGTTGTCTCCAAGGGATATCCTTCATTTGGAAAAGAATATCCATTGTCATAACTCAAAAGGTCAATGGTCTCAGTACCTACTACATCTATTTGGTCTAATTCAGTGGCTAAGTCTTTTAAACGGAGAAATGGGTCCTCAGTTTCCACATTCAGCACTTTGTCATTTTCTGACTCAAATACAACGTCCTGGGCAACAGTTGGTTGCACTTTTTCAGTCTGTGAATCGTAATCCTTTTCTACAGATGGAGGAGTAACGACTGATACATCTGTTGGGACAACTTCCTCAGTTTCCACATTCAGCACTTTGTCATGTTCTGTCTTCGTAAAATTAACTTCCTGGACAACAGTCGATTGTACTTTTTCAGTTGGTAAATCATAATCCTTTTTCACAAATGTTGGTGTAACAACTGATGCATCTGTTGGGACTACATCAAAAAGTTCAAAGTCTCCAGGTGTAGTTGTCAAAGGTGCAAGTGTCTCCATGGGTTGTGAAGCAGTCTCTTCCTCTTGTTTTACAAGGACACCTTCTGTCAGAGTGTCTTCCTCTGGAAAACCATTAATGATAGGTTATAAATTACATTTGAAGCAGTACAATTTTGTGCACCAGTATGACTGGTTGTCTTATTTTCTTTTAGCCTTTTTTTATTCTGCCTCAATTCTAGTATTAAATTTAAATTACATATAGATCACTCACCCGTCTCTGTGAGCTGTGGCTCCTCAGTATCTCCAACAACAGAAGGTAAATCCTGGACAACAGTCGATTCTACTTTTTCAGTTGGCGAATCATAATTCTTTTCCAAAGGTGTTGGCATAACAATGGATATGTCTGTTGGGACTACATCAAAAAGGTCAACGTCTTCAGGTGTAGCTGTCAAAGGTGGAAGTGTCTCCATGGGTTGTGATGTAATCTCTTTCTCTTTTTCTACAAGGACATCTTCTGTCAGAGTGTCTTCTTCTGGGAAATCATTAATAATAGGTATGATTGTATGACTGTTTAGCAATAATCTTAATTCTCATGTCCTAAAACAGATGAGGTAGAAGACCTAAAGCAGCTGCTGTCACTTCTGTGCTTGATTGTCTTATTTACTTTTAGCCCGTTATTCTGCCTCGACTCCAGTTTCAAATTTAAATTAAAGCTGCAAGCAGCGTTGAAAGGGCTTAACCCCACCCGGTAGCTTTAGGAAAATAGCGAAAGGTGAGCAATATATATTTAAAGTGGTAGGAGGAGTAATATGTCAGTCTTTCAATGTGCCAAGCTTCCTGCTGCCAGCTGGTGGCACCATGACTATAAGTGAATATTGGCATGTGGATGTCTTCAATCCAGGACTTTGATCAAGCATATGAAGTTTGGTATGTTTGAGTTAGTGTAAAACATGGCATATCCTGTTGCCAACAGGTGGTGCTATACTTATAACTGAATATTGGCCTTAGACTTTAAACAGGTGAAGTTTGGGGCAGATCGGATATTGTATGGCTGAGCTACAACACTTTCTGTGAAACATCAATATTTGTCAGGCCGCCGCAGCCTTTTCGATGTTGATGTCATTAAATCTCTATGAGGAGTTTGTTACCGTGTAAAAAATGGCACTTCCTGTTGCCAGCAGGTGGCACTATGACTATAACTGAATATGGCCATGGGCATGTGTTCAGGACAGGACTCTTATGAAACATACGAATTTCAGACATTGTATGCCTGAATTATAACAACTTGTTTACTGGCGAAACATCAAAGTTTGTCAGGCCACCACGGACACGCCCTTCAACGAAAATGCAAGATCTTTGCAATTTAATGTCACAAAGGGAATAAGATCACACTGACCAAATTTGGTGTTGATCTGGTTAAATGTCTAGGAGAAGTCTGTTTAAATACGTCTGAAAATGACAAAAATGGCACAAAACTGTACATGTATGTGAAACATAGCTCGAGGGGCTTTGCTGAAATTGTATAGATGGCATTTTGCCACACCCACTTCTAAAAGCCATATCAGATGAAAAATTTTACCACTTTTGGCGTGTGCAAAGTTTCATGAGTTTTCGAGCATGGTGCTTGTGCCCTAATTAGAGAGCCTGTAGAGTTTTGTATCAGATCTGTGATTGGGAACTATATATATGTCACTGTTTCAGATGATAGCCAAAACTTCACATTTTTTCACAATAAACACATATAGCTTAGATCTCTCACCTGTCTCTGTAAGTGGTGGCACCTCAGTATCTTCAGCAACAGATGGTAAGTCCTGGACGACAGTTGATTGTACTTTTTCAGTTGGTGAATCATAATCCTTTTCCAAAGGTGTTTGTGTAATGACCGATAAATCTGTTAGGACTCCTTTAAAAAGGTCTAAGTCTGCAGGTGAAGAAGTCAAAGGTGGATCAGTTGCAAGCTTCTCTGTGGGTAGTGATGTGGTCTTTTCTTGTTCTATAAAGAGATCTTCTATCCGAGTGTCTTCTTCTGAGAAATCATTAATGATAGGTTATAAATTAGATTTGAAGTACATAATAGTTCCGTGTTTCAGACATTTTCAAGTTAATTCTAAAAAACACATTTTTTATTGAGAATCAAATACTGTAGATCTCTCACCCATATCTTTGAGCTGTGGCTCCTCAGTATCTCCATAGTCCTTATCTTTCTTCGAAGCGGATTCTGTGATCATTTCAGGTAGAGATTCTGAGGGAGCTGATATAGTAGGGAAAACATCCGCCACTTCTGGTTCTGAGGTTTTGTCCTCTGTAACCAGGTCTGGTATCTCAAGAACTCCCTCATTAATCTCAGGTCTGGAGAGTTGATCCTCAACCCCAAGGTCTTCCACGTGTTCAGGTTTACCAATGTCTCTGCCTGGTTGAATGCTGTCATCTGGCACAAAGGGCAAATTATCACCATCTTCGGGTTGGTAATAGTCAATATTCTCAACAAGGTAAATTTCTGTAGCAGAAATCTCTGGTGGTCTAATCTTAATCATCTCTGCAGGAGGTTTGGTTAAACCTTCAGTAGTTTTGGGAACTTCACTGGTGATCTCCACAGCAGGCTGTTCATGTTTGGTGCTGCCTTCATATTCAACAACATCAGTAGGTTCGGATTCATCAGCTTCTCTTTCAGGTTCCACCCTCTCGCCCTCTTCTGTTAATTGAAGTTCCTCCTCAAGTTGTACTGTCTCAGTTTCTGGCTTCCTGGTCGCTTGAACATCATCCTCTTGTTTCACTTTAATCTCCTCATCAGTTTTATGTTCCTGAACATCTTCTTTTGATGTTATAATAACCTCTGGTGCTGCCTCTAAAACTTTTTCTTCGGGTTCTGCTACTTCATCCTGTTTAGCTGATTTTCCAATTTCATCCTCTGGTTCTGGTAGGACAGCCGTTCCAACAGGCTCTAATGTGCCATACTCAGAATGAGTTTCTGTTACCATTGTCACTTCTTCAGGTCGTAATACCTGATCTTCTAAAACAACGTCTTCACTTACATCAGTATCTTTGTTAGATCCAGTTTCTGTTGTCACAACCTTTACCTCAGGTAGATCAACCTCAGACTTGGTCTCGTCCTCTGGTTCAGCCATCACCACTATGGTCTCATCTTCCTTTACTACCATACCAGTGTCCACTGGTTGAGGCACCTCTGGAATTTCATTAGAATCTGTCACTTCAGTTATTGGATCAATTGGTTTAGTTGAAGGTTGCAGAGTGATGCTAAAGTCGGTTGTGACAGCCATCTTTGGTTGTTCAGACCTAGGACTAACGGTTGTTGCAGTGGTGAACAAAATGTGGGCGGTGGTTACTGGGGGAAATATGATGTCATCTTCTGGTATCGTGTTTAGGTTAAAGTCACTATCTAGTGTAGATTTCTCTGTAGTTCTAGGCTGTTCTTTACTCGGGGGTAATGCTGAGGCAGCAGCCGAAGATGTTGGAGTCAAATTGTTGTCTTTATCAGCAATAACATCCGGTTTGCTGTCATCCTCACTTGGAGCTTCCTCTACTGGTGGAACTTGAAATATTTCCTTTATGAGTTCACCAGTTTCCACTTCTATAGTTTCAAGCTGGTGTATAATGACTGCATCACTGTCAGGTTCAACTGTTTCTGATTCTGGTTTTACTGTTGTGGTGCGGTCTGTGTCCAAAGGTGGGTCTAAAATGGTCTCCAAAATATTCTCATTGTCAACTGATGAAAAATGAACTTCAGTTTTTGGTCCTTTTGTTGGAAAACTGAGATCACCATATGAACCTTGATCGAAGGACTGCAAATTGCAAACAGTTGTGCAATTATGTTATTGCATTTAAAGATGTTATGTTAACTCTGTTTCATAAACATATAAAATAAGTAACAAGGAGAACAAAAGACTTCAAACATATAGTTCTGGTCCTGGATGCTGATTGGCTGATATGGTAAAATATGCAGTTCACTTGCAGGTATCAAGTGTTCCCCAGCTGCTGTATATATTACTATTAACCCTTAGTTTACATGTATATAGTTTACAAATATATCTTTTAGTGGATGATACTCTTAATATTTTAAGCAATAAAGCACTTGAAGCTGTGCTATATATCAATATGAAAGACATCAAAAGCATTTCTCTGTGAGCTGTGGCCCTTTAGCCATGACTATGTTGACAGTGTAGAATGGTCTCTTGTTCCTAATTACTTAATCGTAAATGACATTAGTCACCTCAGTTATAATGTCTTCAGAAAACTCAGTGACAGGCAATATGGTTGAGGACTGGTCTTTGCCTGATGAGAGAAAATGTGTACACAACTTATAAATACTATGCAATGATAATCAAACAAGATTTTTTTTAATGAATTGTAAATGGAATTTTATTATTATTATTATTATTATTATTTGTTTGTTTTGCATATACATTTACCTGTCTCAAAGGTCAGTGAATTAAGATCAAGAAGAGATGCCTTTTTGCTCAGTGCTTTAATTATCATATCCTTCAGACTTGGTCCTGTAGATGAAACATCCGTGCCAATATCCAGATTTACATCAGGTGAGGTAGTCTCAAATACAGCTGTGTAAACTGCAGATAGTCCTCCAGGTCTGGACAAACAGAAATAATGTACATTTATATTTAGGCATTTTTATCCAAGCAATAGAAGCTGAAGGTGATGCACACAGAGACTATACACATTATGCAACACATATAAACACATTATCTAACTTTTACCCTTTAGGTGCTTCTGCCTCACTTGCATATAGGAAAGGAAACAAAGAAAAAGAAAATCAGATGCAACAAGTTATCAGATATGCACAAACAGTTCCCTAATGAAATGGAAACAGAATAGAAACACAAATAGGCTGATATTTTAGTGTGAATGTAAATAATTATTTTCACAGCAGTAATTCAGAGCTCAGTAGGTGAACAGTGAAGTCATATTAAATGAGTATACCTACCTAATTCTTAAAACACTGACATTCATAAATCCAGGTAGGTCAGCAAAAGCATGTTGCATCTGCAACAAACAAACAAGCATGCAGTTTAACATCTTATGTTGCCTATATGGGTGTACAGGCAAATGTATTAACCAGTACTGCCAGAATCTTCAACAGATTCACAGAATGTGAACATTTTTAAATCTAGTTCCCAGCATGCTTGGCATAAGAATGGATAAGGAGAGTCAATGTTGAAATTAAGTGTTATTTTATGTGTTGTGGATGGCTATATGACGATATACACTACACTGAGTCTTTTTGTCAGCCTTGTAATCATGTTAATTTGCTCTTGCAATTATAATTTCTCCAAGATTTTAAGGCTTGCAGGAACAAATGACTCCATTTAGCACATAAATGGAAGAATTCATAAATTATATATACAGGTGCTTCTCAAAAAATTGTAATATTGCAAAAAAGTTCATTTCTTGTTTGTAACTTATTTGAAAAACTGAAACTTTCGTATATTCTAGATTCATTACATGTAAAGTAAAACATTTCTAAAGTTTTTTTGTTTTAATTTTGATGATTAGAGCTTACAGCTCATGAAAGTAAAAAATCCAGTATCTCAAAATATTAGAATATTTCCTGAGATCAATCAAAAAATGGATTTGCAAAACAGAAAAGTTCACGTTCTTTGAAGTATGTTCATTTATGCACTCAATACTTGGTCGGCAGCACATATTACAGCTCCTAGCACACATGACAGCATCAGTGAGGTGTGGCATGGAAGTGATCAGCCTGTGGCACTGCTGAGGCACTATTGAAACTTCAGCTCATCTGTATGTTGTTGGATCGACTGTTTCTCATCTTTCTCTTGAAAATATCCCATAGATTCTCAGTGGGGTTCAGGTCAGGCATGTTGGCTGGCCAATCAAGCACAGTAAGTGGTTGAGTTAGTGGTGGAAGTGGTTTTTGCATTATGGGCAGGCGCTAAAGTCCTGCTGGAAAAGGAAATCAGCATCTCCATAAAGCTTATCAGCAGATGGAAGCATGAAGTGCTCCAATATCTCCTGGTAGATGGCTGCATTGACTTTGCACTTGATAAAACACAATGGACAAACACCAGCAGACGTCACAACACCCCAAATCATCACTGACTTCAAAAACTTCACACAGGACTTCAAGCAGCTTGGATTCTGTGTCTCTCCAGTCTTCCTCTGGGATCATAATTTCAACATGAAATGCAAAATTTACTTTTATCTGAAAAGAGGACTTTGGACCACTGAGCAACAGTACAGTTGAATTTTTCCTTAGCCCAGGTAAGATGCTTCTGACGCTGTTTCTGTTTCAGAAGTGGCTTGGTAGCCCTTTTCCTGAAGACGTCTGAGCGTCGTGACTCCTGATGCACTGACTCTCCAGCTTCAGTCCACTCCTTGTGAAGCTCTCCCAAGTGGCTTTGCTTGACAGTATTCTCAAACTTGCGGTCATCCCTGTTGCTTGTGCACCTTTGCCTACCCAATTTCTTCCTTCCAGTCAACTTTACATTTAATATGCTTTGATACAGCACTCTGTAAACAGCCACCCCTTTCAGTAATTCTGTGACTTACCCTCTTTGTGGAGGGTGTCAATGATTGTCTTCTGAACCATTGCCATGTCAGCAGTCTTCCCCGTTATTGTGGTTTCAAAGAACAAGAGATACTTGGAATTTATACTGTAGGGATGGACATTTAATGAAACTCAAATGTAAATAAGACTTTTTTTGAATTTTTGACTTTTATGAGCTGTAAGCTCTAATCATCAAAATGAAAACAAAAACACTTTAGAAATGTTTTACTTTACATGTAATGAATGTAGAATATATGAAACTTTCAGTTTTTAATACGTTACAAACAAAAAATGAACTTTTTCACGATATTCCAATTTTTTGAGATGCACTTGTATTTTTGAAAGAAAATCACATGCACACTTTCATTCCTTAAAAACACTGAATTGTGGATCGTTGTTTGGTCATTTACACAAACCTGATCCTTAAGATGCCTTGACAGGTCAAGATACTGAGGTGAATCGGTGTCTCTCAGTATCTCCTGATACCCATAGTCCAACAGTGTAACGCTGAATTCTATGACTTGATGTACTGGCTGCTCTGGAACTACATTGTGAAGATCCAACTCCTGCAAATGTATTACAAGAACTATTAAATATGTAGATCGGGATGTATGTAGGATGTATGTAGATCAGGAGGTGCATTCCCTTCACAAACATACGTAATCCACTGCATCTTCACCAGCTCAGATGTCGGGAGTAAATGTCGACCACTACGTTCATTATTACATCCAGCAAAACACAACACCTCAATCGCTCAATCAGAGATATTCTTGTCTAACTTACATCCCTGCTCCGGCATCGAAACAATGGAGGTTGGACTGTTACAGCTGATCTGAGGTAAGACGCTCATGTCAATCAACTATCGTGGGAGCGGACTCTGTGGGTGTGACGCCACACCGACAGGCATCTGAGAATGGCTCGATTTGAAACGGGATATTATTTTTACAGATAAATTAAAAACCACTGCATGGATTTTTATCATTATAGGGTAGATGTGTACATACACTGCTAAAACACATTAATGTTCAAACAACATGAAAAAGTTAACTTTGCATCCGATGACCCCTTTAAAAAGTATTTAAATTGTATTATTTTTATGAAAATAACGATCATTTCGCTAGACAAGACCCTTCTTCCTCAGTTTGGATTGTTTACAACCGCATTTGGGATTGTTTGAAGCCGCATTTGAACTGCATTTTGGAAGTTCAAACGCGGGGCACTATATCAGTCCATTATATGGAGAAAAATCCTGAAATGTTTTTCCCAAAAAACATAATTTCTTTATGACTGAAGAAAGAAAGACATGAACGTTTTGGATGACAAGGGAGTGAGTACATTATCTGTAAATTGTTGTTCTGGAAGTGGACCTTTAAGCAGGCTCGGGTAACCCCAATGCAAAAAAAACAACAACACGTAATTCTACAGCAGTTGAAAATCACTAACTTGTCTCTCTGCTTCCTTTTCTGTCAAAACCCATCAGGTTATGTTCAGTTAGTTCTCTACTTTCCTTTACAATGACAATCTCGCATTGTTAGCCTATGGTTCTATTGGTACCAGCATAGTTCTGCGATTCAGTGTTTCCCAAAATCATAGTTCCAATGAACATTCGCAGGCAACACTGCAAAGGTGGGGTTGGAACTACAGCTTCTGACCTGTGGTTAGTATGACATCCAGACTTAAATAGTTAATGCTCAACTGCTGTGGTTTGAACCATGGATGTCCAACAATGTTCCTACAGTTTTATGACCAGCTAGTTTATTTCTCAAAAAAATCATTTTACTATGGTAGTTAGGCACCCCATCCGTAACTGAATATATGTAGCTGGCAAGAGCTAAATCCAAATAATTAGTTTTATTCATTCTGCTGGTCGTCTTTAAGGCCACTTTAAACCACCAGATCCTCTTTGACCTGGGCATTACAGAGTCTACCACTTAGGTGACTTTAGTATTACCTAATAAGCTAATCCTTCAAGGTTTCCTGGAGATGAGGGCTGTCTGAGTCATTCACTCGACTGTCTTAAGGTACAGTGTTTTGTTCCCTCTGTTTCTCTACATGCACATCCTCACTGAGTTCGATCATTAAGTCAAATGGCTTCTCTCATCATTTCTTTACAGATGATATGCAGTTCTACCTGTTGTTCCAACCTGACAACTCCACCAGCTCAGCTTGTATTTCTGATTGCCTTTCAGACATCTCAGCCTAGATAAAGAAACGCCACCTTCAGCTCAACCTTATGAAAACAGAGCTCTTTGACAGAGTCAACCTGTCAGTCAACCACAACACGACTGTTCAGCTGGGTTCAACACCAACAAAGACAGCAAGGAACCAAGATATCAGGTATAATGAAACCGATTTCTTTGGGCAACTTTTTTTTCTGGTATGTATAGATGAGGATGATGCAAACCAGGTGCAGCATGTTACTTTAAAATTGTTTGGAAGGCCTATTAGCTTTAAGACTCTAATATAGCAAGCAGTTTTAAAAAATCACAAAGCAAAAATGTTCAAAGCAGGAATCAACCTTAGATGTCTAAGTTAAACCATGCAATGTACTGGCAAATTCCTGGCTACTTGGAGAGAAAAAATCCAGTATCCTAACAACCTACTTAACTGTGTCTTACCATATCAGTGGGCTTTGTAGAGCTAAATAAATCACTGATAATCTTTGGAGGCATTGATCTGCAGTAGTGATCACCAGCAATCAAGCTCCCAAGCAGTAATGATAGGACTGAAGCCAGATGCTTTGCCATACAAGAAACCCGCACACTGTAAACTTCCATCACCGTGAGAAGAAGTGACTCTCAAGACCTCTGCATCCACATAGGTAAGATCTGTTTCTGAGTTGTAAACCAAGAGTGTCCATTCCTGTCCTGCAGAGTTTAGCTCCAAATTGCTTCAACATACCTGCCATACAAGGGCTGTATTTCAGTTTAGTTTTTGACTAACCTCTCTAACCTCACTTTCCTCATTAACAGGCCTCTGTTTCATGGCCTCAGATGTGTCATTGCTTAAGTTACACGAAAGCCCACTACTGGCAGAACCGATACAATGGGTTTAAATGGAATGCAATAAGTCCTTGATGACTTGGAATCTGCTATGGAGCAGGTTTACTATTTACATTTTTTTCCCTTGCAAATTTATTTATTACCAATTCTGCTGGTGGACGGCCACCTTCCTGCAGAGTTTAGCTTTAACACCAGTTAAACACACTTGAACTAGCTAATCAGCATTTTCAAGATTACTGAGGTTCTACTTTGCCTTGACACATACACTCATGAATTCCCTAAACAGTTCCTCTCAGGGGGATCCCTGCTCCCATTTCGAAGTGTGTTCCACCTCACTGAGTGGACAAGGGAAGTTTGCATGGACAGACCCTTGACCCTTTGATTTTAAGGAGGTAAAGTCAATTCCAAGTTGAGTTCCAAATTTTTGTTTGAACTATAACATTAACTACCTCAACCACCACCAGCAACCCTCATTTTCCAGCAGACAGTTCGGAGCAGTGCATATGTTTCAGCAGCTGGACCTGCACATAGCTCTGATGGGCTATGAAGTTGTACACCTAATGTAGCTACAAGGTAAATAATGCACAATATATTTTGCAAATCTGTACATTCTGTCTATGTTAAGCTTAGACCAAGACTTGTTGACCTGGTGTTCATTGCGTAAAAATACAGCAGAGCAAAGGCTACTTTAAGCAATGTTTTAAAAATAAATTTCAGTCACGTACCGCTGCCAGTTTTTACAGGAAATGTATATTTTACTTGCAGTAAAAGTATATAAAGTATGTACTGTAAATGGTGTACCAGACCTGTGAGGCAGTAGAGGTGCCTGTTGTAGTGCTGACAGTAGTAGATTGATCTGTGGGAACAAATTCATCTGCTGCTGCTTCAGTCAGGACTTCCTCTGAACCTGAACAACAGATATTGAGATTAGTTAAATTTACTAAAATGATAAGGACTTCTCACTGAATACCAAAAATAATTCAACTATACCTTGTGGTCCTTCAGTTGTTGGCTCTCCAGTTATATTTCTATAAATTTAAAATGAATATGTTTAATGATATTAAATAATCACGGTTCATCATTTGTTATATAGATGGCTTAAATGTGTGTGTGTTTCTTTTAGAAGTGCAGTCTTACCGTTCTAATTTTTCACTATTCATATTCACCCTCTATAAAGGAAGAGCAAACACATTACAAAACAAATTTGGCTTGACCAAGCGTTTAAATAGTTCACCCAAAAATGAAAAATTAATCACCCTAAGGCCATCCAAGATGTAAATGAGTTTGCTTCTTCATGAGAACAGTCACCTTTAATTCTACAGTAACAGATTTGGAGAAATCACTTGTTCACCAATGGATCCTCTGCAGTGAATGGGTGCCGTCAGAATGAGAGTCCAAACCGCTGATAAAAACATTACAATAATCCACAAGTAATCCACACCACTCCAGTCTATCAATTAACATCAAACTGTTGCTTCCAGCTAAAACATAAGATCTCTGTCTACAGGTGCATCTCAATAAATTAGAATGTCGTGGAAGTTCATTTATTTCAGTAATTCAACTCAAATTGTGAAACTCGTGTATTAAATAAATTCAGTGCACACAGACTGAAGTAGTTTAAGTCTTTGGTTCT
>JAHKKF010517752.1:0-46483 GCA_019740295.1 Labeo calbasu | reverse complement strand
AACTCAAGATCTTCGCAAGTTAACGTCACAAAGGGCTTTAGATTACACGACCAAATTTGGTGCTCAGCTGTTTAAATCTTTAGGAGGAGAATGTTTAACCTGAAAATGCCAAAAACGGCACAAAACTTGCCGAGAAAATTCTTCCTGTTGGGTTTCGGACTTCGTACCAGGGAACTTTTTGTAGGTATTGGTGTGTTACATGTGTCTACCAAATTTTGTACATGTATGTGAAACACAGCTCAAGAGGCACTTCAATTAAATTTTATAGGTGGCGCTATTGAGCCATTTTGCCACACCCACTTCTGAAACTCTTATCAGATGTAAATTTTCACCACTTTTGGTGTGTGGTCACCGAATATGTTTTTTTCCTGAGGTAAATGTGACATTACATGACATTGTTTACATGCTGTTACACTGACACCTTTGCCTGTTTGAAACACTGAGCGATTACATGAGACAGGATACAGATTGCAGTAAGTTATACCCTTTCTTTTAGGCTACATTTACACTAGTACATTTTTGTTTTAAAACGCACAACTTTTTGGTACGGTTATGCCTGTCGTTTACTTTACTCCGGCATTTTCGACCCTCGAAAACGGAGACTTTTAAAAACGCTGCAGACCCTGTTTTAGTTTGAAAACTCCAGGGTTGCGTTTCAGTGTAAACGGACCAAAACTGAGACTTTTGAAAACAACGGCGTGTGGTTGTACCTGCATGAATGTTCATGTGACATGCATCTTCGCTTGTGCAGTGTGGACGGAGATTGTTTCTGAAATGTAGTGAAAACACCAGTGTAGACAAGAATCGTTTTCATTTCAAAATGGCGTTTTAAGACGAAAAATGGACTAATGTAAACAGGGCCTTTGAATACCTTTGGATGTTTGTGTTTTTTTATCGTTGTGTAATTGGTATTAAAGCAGAGGAGACAATCATTTTACATGCGTTTCACTCCACATTAAATGGTACCAAAATGGTTATTGTTTGAATACTGTAATAAAATAGACAGAATTTGACATCTAAGACCTTGTTTCATGTCATATTGCTACAATATTCCATTCATTAACTGAAAACAGGCTAGACAGGCTTGGGATTTAAGAATCAATATTGTTTTGTAAAAATGAGAATAGATTAAAATTGAGAAATAAATATTTTCTTCACCCAGCCCTAAGCTCTATAGAGGTTTACCCTGTAAAGTAAATGCGCAAAAAACTCCAAAGCTGTCTGAAGCAACAGCTTCCAAATAGCTCAAATGCAAGTATTCAATGATAATCTGACAACTTTATATCCAAATATAAAGCATGAAGTTGTGATGTCAGATTCAGTTGGACAAGCCTTGATTACTGCATGATTTCATCATATGCAGAGTAAACATTCTGACATGTAAGAAAGTAATGCGTTTTAGGAATGACACAAGGGACTTCATGACAGTAGTTAACTATCCTTTTAAGTGGTCTGAAGTTGGACACTTGAGACAGTATGCAACTCTCATTAAGGTTTGAAATGATTGGCCTCTTTAAGAAATGTCAGCATGGCTTGAGCTGTATCAGAGGGTGTTCTCTGGCACAGCAGCTCTGCGCTTATGGTCTTGGCAGCTGGTGCTGTTGATAAAGTGTTCCTGTTGCTGTTGGGGTTGTTAATGAGTCCGGAGGCTGTCTGCTGTAATGAGAAAAGCTAGCACAAAGTGCACGGTTAACCTGTACCCCGCCTGACCACACAGTACCTGGGGGCTTACTGCCAAAACAATCAGGAAAACATGACAAGTGTACTGCTACATTACTGTAAAACTACAGCTAGACAACTGCTTTTATTTTGGAGGCACTTACTTCGCTGAAGACACTATGAGCTGAGAGTCCTTGTACGCAATCAGGTAGCCCTGGTTTTCTGGATTGTGAACTGTTACCTGTATCGATACATATCAAATTAAAAATACGTCAAAAAATAGCCACAATGCAAAAAATAATGCAAAGATAGTCTCTGTTGTTCAATTTACAGTAGGTTAATATCAAGGTTAACGCAGTCTTGTTTATCCCTCAGAGAAATCTACTGAGTCACTCTACCAACATTCCCTCATAAAAAAAATTGAATAAGGTCTAAAGGTAAAATATATAGTAAAGAATTAAATTGTTATACATGAGCAGAATCTTACTAACACTTAATAACTACACAACCGTTCAAAAGTTTGGGGTCAGCAAGATTTTTTAAATTTATTGAATATCACAGTACATTTAATTACAGTAATAACTATAATATTGTGAGATATCATTTAAAAAAAAAAAAACTATTTTCTATTTTAAATATTTACAAATATAATTTATTCCTCTAAAGGCGAAGCTGTGTTTTCAGCAGCCATTACTCCATTTGGTGCTCATGTCAAAATATATATATATATTTTTATTTTATTATTTTTTTTTTTTCAGGATTGTTTGAATAGAAAGTTCAAATAAACAGGATTTATTTTAAATACCAAAGTTACAATAACGTTACAAAAGATGTCACTTTTGTATTTCTTTCAAAAAAAAAAAAAAAACACCTTACTGACCGTCAGCATTTGAATGGTAGTGTATGTCACGACACTGCAATCTACAGGAAGTCACTAAAAATATCTTTTATTGTACAACCTATATAAAAAGCACATATAATTTTAGAATTTCTTATATCATTGACATAAATGAAACATTGATTTACTTTAAACATAACATGCATAACAACTGATGTTTAAGAATCAAAACACAAAAGCATGAATGAGAATCAGACTTACACTGTCTAGAACACGTAAACATCTCTCGGCACCCCACAATGATGCCACTAGGTTCTCCTTATCATCCTCTCGGCTTAGGTTCTCCACACACTCTTTAACTGTGAGGAAACACAGACACGCACATCAAATCACTACAAAAGCATCTTATTATTAAACGCATGTATGAAATTGATGTACAGTGTCTATAGAAAATCATCATACTCCTTTGAAATAGTTACTTTATTTGTCATACAGCCTGAAATCAAACCCCATTCCAAATAACATTTCCAGCTTTATTTACAATTTTGGTCTTACAACAAACCAATGAAAGAAAAAAAAAACCCTTATTAGAATAACAGAGTTGGAAAAGTCATTAGTCCCTTGATTTAATACTTCATAGAGCCACTTTTGGCTTTAATTACAGCCAAAATTACAGTCTTTTTGGATATGCCTGAACTAGCTTTGCACACCTTGATTGGGGAATATTTGCCCTTTCTTCCTTGCAGAATTGCCCAAGTATAGTCAAATTCTGTGGTGAACAGCAATTGACTGCTCTCTTCAAATCCATCCACAGATTTTCGATTGGATTTAAGTCAGGGCTCTGACTTGGGCACTCAAAAACATTAACCTTCTTGTCCCTAAGCCATTTCATTGTTGTTTTGGCAGTATGTTTAAGGTCATTGCCGTGTTCAAAGGTAAATGACCTGCCAATCTTCAGCTGTCTAGCAGAGGGATGCAGGTCTTCCTCAAGAATTTTGGAACTTACTTGGCAGCATCCATTTTCCCTTCAATCCTTACCAATCGCCCAGTCCCAGCTGAAGAAAAACACCCCCACAACATAATGCTGCTGCCACCACCATGCTTCACAGTAGGTATGCTGTGTTTTGGGTGG
The DNA here is from genome assembly GCA_019740295.1 of Labeo calbasu. Lineage (NCBI taxonomy): Eukaryota > Metazoa > Chordata > Actinopteri > Cypriniformes > Cyprinidae > Labeo > Labeo calbasu. The sequence goes on along the minus strand of JAHKKF010517752.1, from coordinate 42,854 downwards.
TGTGCTGTGTTTGCCTTTCTCCAAACATAGCGTTTGGAGTTGTCCAAAAAGACCCATTTTAGTCTTATCAGTCCATAGCACCTTCAGCCAGGAAGTATCAGACTCTTCCAAATGTGTTTCTGCATAGCGCAAACAAGACTGAGTGTGACACTTTTAAGGAAAGGCTTTTTTTGTGCCACCCTGCCATACAGGTCAGCTTTGTGTAAAGCTTGGGAGATAGTTGTCACATGCACTGACTGACCAGACCCAGCCATAAAGCTGTAAGTCCTTCAAAGTTTGTTTTGGCCTCCTGGCTCTGTCATCCACTTTGGACAGACGGCCTGATCTAGGCAATGTGCTGGTGGTGCCATACGGTTGCCACTTCTTAATGATGCTCTGAACAGTACTCCAAGGGATCATTAAACCTTTGAAATGTTTTTTTAGCCTTCTCCTAACTTGTACCTTTCTACAACTTTATTGCAGAAGTATTTTAAAAGCACGTTCCCAAACATGGTGAATTCTTTGCCGTACCATGCACTACTAACAGTGGAATCTTCAAGAAACCGCTCGTTTTATTCTGAAGTAATCAACACCGCTACTATTGATGTGAGCTGGGACAATTAGCCTGGTGTTTAATCTGGAAGTTTATTGCTTGCACCTGAGCAAGTTTTTAATGGTATACTCTAAGGGGCTGATCACTTTACCAAACCAGGCATTTCACTGATTAATTTGTAATAATCCTCCAGAATTTTTTCAAATGATATTTTTAGTTTAATGATGAGGGTTATAAAGTGTACATGCAGCTCAAACAAGTTAGACTTAATTGATTTTATTCTATTCTTTATTCTATAACAAATAATGACTTCAGCAGATACTCAGTAAAAGCAACAGACCTTTATCTACAATGTGGTCCAGGCCTCCCAGAAGCCGGAGTTCTTCTTTAAACCAATCCCCCGCTCTTTTCGACGTCAAAGACAACAATGTCTCCATGGCTAAATGTCCCGTCTGTTGAGAAAGAGACAATGCACAATCAAAAAGACACATTCAGCTATAATGACTCCATTATGCAAATGTAATAGTTTTATTTGCTAAACAGAACATTAAAACAAATGTAAATATAGGGGTGCGAAATGCAAAGAACACAAATTGATAAAAAGCTCTTGATGGCTAAAGCAAAAACATGAAAACAAGTAAATATTATAATAGTTTAGCAAAGAGTGTTCTCAATGAATTTAAGGATGAATTTAGAGACAAGTTGCTGGAAGAGGGTTTTATCATGCTGTGCGTCAGTGTGCTAACAGTCAAAGTGGGCGTTCACACAGGATACATTGTGTTCAGTCTGTATATTTTTAATTGCTGGTCTATGTGCACATGCTCCAGTGCGTCATGTCATGTCAGCATTTTTAGAACTATTTAAAAACAGTGTGTTAAGTAGCAACAGCTGAAGTTTTCAAATCCTTGAATTCTGTTTCATTCTGATGTGCTCCGCCCAGCTGTTTTTGAACTTGTCCTGTGAGAACAGCTTACAAAACCTACACTGTCAGCAGCATGCTAAACCCACTGAGAAACAGTCTGTAAATTCACCATCTTTAAACGGAAACTTTTTTTGTAACTTTTACCATGTTCAACTACAAACTCCATTTCAAATTCAAATGAGCTGTGACTCAGGGCTGTACAATAATAGATAAAAAAAAAGTTAATCACTTGTTTGTCAATTACTTGGCTCAAAAAAAACATTATTGTCATGTTTTTAATTTCATCAGAATTATTGTACATTCACTTAAGCACAAATCAAGAGAATGACAACTTGCACTGTTTGCTTTGCAGTAACAACACAAACAATAAAAAAAAAAAAAAACATAAAACAGGTGCTACCTATGTAAGATAATACAACTGCCAAATTAAAAAAATATAAATAAATAACAACCTTATTAGAATAAACAACCAGTGGGTAAATATAGCAGACAATTATTTTTTAATAAATTGAGAGAAACAGAAATCTTGATAATGATTAAAATAAAATTTTTTGTCCACTCCTAAAATAATTTAATAAACAAATCAGTTGATCGGGTTAAAAAAACCAGCACTGTGAACCAAATTGACTGATTCACCGATAGACACCAAACAGATTCAGTAACAGATTTGTTGAGTGTTTCAGATGTCAAGATTTTCTGTGAATAAACAAATTTGTCGGTTCTTCACACAGTTATTGTAAAGCTTCAAAAGATACAACAAATCACAACTTTTTCTGAAGCTTAAAAATTCCAGTCCCAATTCTCTATAGTTAGCAAAAACAACATCCACTATAAAAATGACTAAATATATTGTAATTTTGGGATTAATATTCTTTAACATAGCCTAGTTTTTGGAACAACCCTCTGACTGATACATTTTTGAAAACATCCTTAGAATGTACGATACAAGACATGAAGTGTATCCACTAGAGGGAGCAGAAACTGAACCTTTTTTAAAAACCCTGAATGAACACAATCCCTCATCCACGTGATCTAAAACAAGCAGAATAATAAAAAAAAAAAGTGCAAATACTTGACAGGAAAGTTGCAAACAAACCTACCGCACTGCAGCAAGAAACACCAGCCAACAAACAAGCACAACTGATCTCAAGCTTACCGTGATATTCTCCAAGTCGAGATGCTTATTGTGGACGGTTTCGCAGAGTTTGCGAATCTTTTCTTTTACTTTGTTCATCTCTTTTGTCGTTAGTTGATCAGCAATGGATTTGTCCTGTTCTAATTCCAGTAAACGAATCATTAGATCCAGACTGGCCCGATCCAGGTCCATGTTCAAACGGTCTCGGCTAAGGATGTACATCAGTGAGGCTGTACATAGAGCTAGATTCTGAAAAACGGGCAAGGACGGGAAAGCAGAATCGATTAGACATAAGACATCAGGCACTGAAGGTTTTACAAAAGTGCAAACATATTTTGACTTACTGGATGTTGAGGTGCATCATTGAGAGTTTTAAAGACCTGAGCCACTTTCCCACGAGCTCTCAGGTGCATCCTGAAACTGGGCATGGCGCACCGTGTGGCCAAACTAATAACACTGCACACAAAAGCAACAGGATTGTAATGAGCAAACAGTGGGTCATAGCTTAAATATTGAGGAATGGACAGATTATAGACTGATGGAATGTTTTCTGCACCTAAGGCAGCGTGTGTTAAGGGGTTGACCAGTCTTCAGACCAGTGGCAAGATACTCAAAGTCATCTGTGAACTCCTGATTCTCACCAAACTCCACCACATCATTGAAGTGCTTCACGTGCTGGACAACTGTGTACAACTGTTGAGAAAGATAAAGCAAGTGTTAAATCTCATGACAGAAATATTCTTTGACAGGGCTACAGACGTCGACCAAATGATCGAATTTGCGACCATTTTATGCTGGTGCGACTAAGTTTGGTTTAACGTAAAGACATTGTGGCAGGAATACATTACTACCCTGATAGCACACATACATCTCGGAGACGTCTATTTGACGTCTGCATTTACATCTGCAAGACTTATTTTTTAGACTGTTTGCTCATCTGCAATATGTCTATAGGACGTTTCATAACAGATGTCAAATAGATGTATATTAGATGTCTTTAAGATGTTTATGATGTAGAACGCATGTAAAACTGTCTTCTTACAGACGTCTGTCAGATGTCTGTACACAGCAGATGCTTTCCAGATCAAGAGATCTTCAAAAGACATCTTGCAGACGTACGTGTGCTATCTGGGGATTGTTCAGCAGAATGAATGCAATACTACAACTAAAATTATTAAAACCTTATTTTTAAAAAATAATTAAATTTCTTCAATGTTTCAATTGTAACAGTAAATCCCCTTTATTTGCCAAAAAATAAAATTGTATGAATTTTCATTAATTAAAAGATGAATTTCTCAGAATTTCTGAGAAAAATAAACAATTCACAAGGCTATTGTAAGAATAAATGAAACTTGTTTTTTATGCATTCAAAATAATTAAGCATGCTAGTACACAGAATTTGGTATCAATAAAACATAAGGTTGGCATAATTTTTTTTTTTTTTTAAATAGGGCCCTAAACATGTCATTTTTGTTACACATAATAAACTAATGTTAAATTGTTTATGTTTCATGATTTTAATTAATTAGACATGCTTTTTGATTAAAACAATTTAACTTAATCTTTTAAAAAAAAAAAAAGAAAAAAAATTAATTAAAAAAAAAAAAACGGAATTTGGAAAAAAATAAAACGGATTTCATAGGGCCTTACAAAATACACTGTGGAAAACAAACACAGTGTAAAAAAAAAAAAAAAAAAAAAGAAAAAAAAATACATCAAATCGTCATTATAACAAGTGAATGGCAGCAGAGGAGCATTTATTGGCCTATCTGTCATTTATTTATACTTTTTGCTTTATATTTTAAAATTATAAAATCACTATTAGAAAATACCAAATCATCAATAAATCTGATTTTGTCAGAAAAAACTTGGAAAAAACTTGGGAAAAAAAAACAAACTTTTCTTCAATTTGTGACTAAATCACACATAAAGCACTCAAGTTATTGGTCAGTACTATAGAAGAATGTGTTACATTTAATAAAAGTAGAACATACAATTTTTCACATTAATGTTGTTAATAAAACTAAATTTTGTATGCTTCCCAAATCAAGCTTAGTGCTTTACTGTCAAATCTGCATAAAACATGAAATAAACAAGAATTTAACATGTAATAGTATTAGTAACTACACATATTAATGCAAAACAACAGACATTTTATGATTAAATGATGTATATTTTAAATACTCTCACACACCGCCCCTCAGCGCTACTAAATCTGCTCCTGGCGCCACCATCTGTAGAAATTGGTGGCGCTGGTGCCACTGCTCTTAAATATTAAATATAGTCCGGAGCCCTGTTTCATGAAAGGTTTGGCGTTCTTGCAGTATATGGATATATAAATTCAAAGACTACTCATTGACTCAAACATTTGTACCGTTGTTAACACAGGACAAAGATTGACACAAAAGAAAAAAAATTGTTCAATAATTTGTTAATTTGTTTTCTTACCGCACAGAAAGTTCTCATAGCTTCATAAAATTAAGATTGAACCACGGATGTCACATAGACTATTTTAACAATGTCCTCATTATCTTTCTGGGCCTTGAACATGGTAGATGTGTTGCTGTCTAGGCAGGGTCAGAAAGCTCTCGGATTTCATCAAAAATCTTAATTTGATTTTCAAAGATGAACAAAGGTCTTTGTTCGGAATTGGAACAACATGAAGGTGAGTAATTAATGACGGAATTGTCATTTTTGGGTGAACTATCACTTTAACTCATTAAATTTAATAGTTAAAACAGTTCGAACAGTTTTCGTAATGACACTGAAACTGATACTGAGAAGTGTAAAATTGTATTGGTACTGGTGCAGACTACAACAATAGCTACTCCAATTAGTCATATTAAAAATAATAATTATTTAAAAATCAGCTGTCTGGAGCAGATTAAGTTTCGTTCCACATGGTGCACACAAAGAACTCTCACAAGGCCAGCAAAGTATTGCACATAATGCTTCGTTACTCATTATTTGCTCATAATGCAGGCACCACAAGCTAATATAAAGACCAAAAACAGAGTTAAACAGAGTTATAATAAATATGAGGGTGGTCTAGAAACAATCCGAACAGCTTCCAGCTTGTAACTTAGATGAAAACCGATTCAGTGGGAGTTAGAGGTGAGGGTTGTAACGTAGGTGGGCCCGAACAACTGTTTAAAATCCCACAATCAGAATTACTCCACAGAACATCAGTGATTTCTGGACCCCATCAATGGGTCTTTTTTTATATTACTCATGCCAGGTTTTCAATATGCTGCCACTGAGACTTTCAAATTCAAAATTCATTGAAAAACAGCTGCACTACTTTGTATGCATATTAAGATAGAGCTTTATGCCTTTATCATTGGTTCCATGCCACTGACTTTTAAAATTAATTGGCTCCTGCTCGGCCCTTCAGTATAAAGTTGCCAAATATTCAAATGTCTAGTGCATTACAAATCTCTTAACTCAGCAGTCTCCTTATTTCATAAGTGAGAAAAAAAAAAAAATCTGGAAAACAACGTTTTTTTTCTCCAAGAGGTAATGATAACTAAATGTCACTTGTTGAATTATAGTGAACAGCATGCATACTACATCCAAAATGTTTATTACTGCATTGCGTTGCATGCTATTTTGAAAAACATGAATGATTTGACGCTATGCACTCACCTCCTTGTGTTCTTTCCTACATTTAAGTGCAGTGACCATGTCCTGGTAAGGTTCTGTGGGGATAGTGACGGACTTGGTGACTTTGGGAGGAGGAGCTGGAGCTTTGAACACCCCGTCGTCCTTGTGCGAGTTCGACTCTTTACTGCCTCCCGATGAAGTGGCCTGTGAAGAACGACGACTCAGAATTATAGCATAACAACATGTTTAGAAGCACTGCAGAGCTGATTCACATACACCCTGAGCTGCCAACAACCGACCCACTGCTGGTTACGCAACGTGACGACTAAAGATCATTATAGATTGCTCATGCAGCAACTACTAAAAGGCCAATTCCACGACCAGCAGCAACGCTGCTAAATAAAACACTCCTAAGATGGCCAAGCGTCACATTCTTGAATGAATAATGCAATGTTTTGAAAACTCTAATATCTGTGGCCTTGTTTATAGGAACAGTAGAAATGGAGGCGCTGCGCTAATGAGAATGCTTACAAACGGTTCAAGTGAAGTGTAAGCATATTTGTCAGCGTGCATAATATTACAGAGGGCTTCACTGGCGGCAACAGATGCAGGCTGGCTAAGTTGTATGGGATTGATTGTGTTTGGATGGCACATGTAGAGAGCGAGAGAGAGGTTGCTAGTTGAAAGAGAAGTGCATAATGGGGCCGTGCTTACACAAAAAAAAGCCAATCAAAATACAGTCCATTTACTTCAATACACGTTTCAATAACGGTGAATGATTTATCAGTTAATGTTAACATTTTGGAATCTTACATTAAAATGTAATAATTTGCTTCACACCTAGGTTGCTCAGACTACTAGTTAATGCTAACCAACTGCTGAATCAATAATGGGAGAAACAAAGCTTTTACAAACTCTTAATCAACCAAGCCAACTGCCTATCAACATGATTTAGTGCTTTGAAGCTCTTAAAATATTGCACTCTGACGTCTAAAAAATGTGAACAGTCAATATGTGAATAAAGACATCTTTTAAAAACTAATTATAAGTGTTATTATGAAAGTGTAGTGTATTAAATGTATTTTACAAATCACTACATTAATTACCATAAGTTTGTCCTATGGTGTGACATCACAAAAATTAAGAAAAAAAAAACAAAAAAATTATACCATTTTGAGATCAGTGATATATACATATCTCCCCTACTGCAATACTCAACTGTTTTTTTATACTTCAACTGATATTTTGAGATAAAAACAAACCTGTGTTTCTTCTGTGTGTCACACCATATGACATTAAGTCACACTAAAGGACAGAAATAGTAGTTCAAGTATTTCTATTTAATTTTGAACATGTCAAAGGAGAAAGAACGTTTAATTTTGATACAAACAAACAAAACATATTTTTAATCAACAAAATTCAGTTTCTTAGTCAATCAGTATGTAACATTATTGCATTTAAAAATACTGAAAATGATAATAATAATAACAATAATAATAATAATAATAATGAGGCTAAACAAGACCCATTTAATTATTTAAAATCCTTCTTAAAGAGACCTCGTCCTCTGGTGTGACGTCTTTTGTACTGTGTTGTGACAGTAGAGGCGTCACACCGGGGGACATTTTCTGTCACACCATAGGACGTTTCAGCCTTTTGCGTTAATAACCTTGCTATTCCAAGCTAACCGGTCATTAGCGGTAAGCAAGACACATTTGCATATTTTTCGATAATTACGTAGTTTAAAATACAGTTTTTAATTAAAAATTAAAATTTAGGGGACAACAAAGGACATCAAAACATAACACTTTTGTAGTGGTTCCAAAAAAGTTAAATATTTGAACAACTGTGAGGCAAAAATTTACCAAGAGCACATGTAATGGGCTTGATAGGGGGCTTCAGTAACATGATCATGAATGGGGTCCTTCAACTAATTAAATTTTTCTCTGGAATTGGACGACTTAAAATCAGGATATGGTGTCACACCAGAGGACATGGTTTTCAGAGACAAAATGTATCAAGTTCCTACACTTTCAGAAATATATGGATGAAAAAAAAGATTGCTATTTACTAAAATAGACACTTGTACAATTATGGCAGAGGTATTTATTAACATTTATGCTTTTCCTTTTTAATTTATAAAAATTCTAATTTATTAAACCATGCTTGAGACAGTCACACCATAGAACAATTTTGACTTTTGGCTCAAAAATGTAAACACAAACAAACAATAAAAAAAATAGCAAATAACACTGCAGATTTTATAACAATATGGTGCATGAAAGAAATATAAATGTTTAATGATTTACTGCATTTTAAATAACGACAATATTAATTATATTCATTTTTGTCTTGTGGGACAGTGAAAATACCATGTCAACAACCCATTCACTCACCCATTCACTCACCCATTCACTCACCCACCCACTGGTTTTGAAGCTTTATGAAGTAGTGTTTTGAAAGCATCCATCACTTAACCAGGGTGTGCAGTTCCCAAAAGCATCGTTAGCCGACTCTGGTAGCAAGTTTGGTACCAACTCCATTGGTAACAATGGAACTTGCGACCACAGTTGCTTCTGTGAAATGCACCGCTGAATTATTTAGTCATTGCTTTAGGCTACTATTGTAGATAATGCAGTATTCAGCAACATGACACACTTGCCAACGTAGCAATTTATTGTTGGTTAGCGTTAATTTAATAAAGGTAATGGGAAAGCAAGTAACAACTCACACTAGGTAGAGGTTTAAATAAATAAAATTTATCCTCTCCACAATCTACTGCAAATCTCATCCAATAAATTCCTAATGGATAAAATCTCTCCCTTCATGTTAGAACTAGAAAAACATCCCATTAAAATGAATGTTGTTTCATACTGACTTTAACAGTTGAGTTCTGGTGCTAAGCTTTCACTGTTCAATGTCTCACACACTGGGGAGACACCAGAGCAAAAATGTGTGGAGTAGCATCAAAGAGGTAGGAGTTTTTTACACAAAGGTGACTATAAACATTGTTGTGATAGCATGAGAAGTGCTTATGGTGAAGTGGTTTATAAAAAGTGGGTTATGACTGTGTAGGAGTGTGTAGTGTTTGGTGGAACATCCTGTGCTTGGTGTTTGTACTTACTGGAGGAGCCTGAGATCGTGATGGAGGCATGGGCAGCAGTTCTTCTGGCTCTGGCTGATTCCAGTGTCTTGCATTATACACAGCTTTAGTAGGCGACTGCAAAAAGAACAGACAAACACTGTTACACAGAGGGCATTTTAATACAAGAGCTTCATGTGCAGAGTTCATTGAACATAATGAGCTCATTTGGGTTCATCGGGTTGACATGACTTGCATCAAGAACAAAAAAATCAATTAAGACTAAACAGAAGTACCAGTTTACCACATGTCAGTTTCAAAAAAATAAAAAATAAAAAATAAAAAAAACACCACACAGTTTTGCACATTTATCAGTGGTCCTCAACCAGGGAGCTTGGGGCCTAAGGGGTCCTCAAGATGACGTAAAATACATTTTTAATTTAACTTATTTTAAAAGCCTGATTTCTAGACCTGGAACAGCATGTAAACTTTAAAACATTAAAGGCATTTTTATAATGAATATACATTTTTCTAGTTATGCCAAGTTTCTAAAATATTTTATTGTGACTAAAACATTCTGAAATTTTCTTATACTTAACCCTTCAAATTAAAGGAGGGTAGAGGGGGTTTGAATATTGTTGGGGTGCCATGGAGTCAAAAAGGCTGAGAACCATTGATGTGAACAATAAAAATTCAGATAACATTGAGAAACTACGCAAACAAAGTAAAAGACATATTTTCCATTTTAATGCAAGCTTTTGTCCTAACCTGAGTCGCTAAAAAACAAACATGTTGCAGGGCATTAGTTCCAATATCTCTGCAACTAGGGATGCACAATATTGGATTTTGCTGATATCCAATACGCCGATATTCTTCTCCTCATTTTGGCCTACAACCAATGCCGATACCCATATATTTCCTTTTGTTTGGAAACAACACCACATCTCCCCTTTGTGAAAATTATAGGCATATTATTGGTAATTTTGGTAATTTTTTAAAAAAATAAATTTAATCTTAACTATGAATAAACTCAGGGTTTGTGCAGGTTTTATGAGGGTACATTTAAGACTTTAAGACCAACTAAAGAAAATTTAAGGAAGAAAAAAAGAAACAAAAAAAAAGAAAAGAAACTTTCACTTTACTTTCACTTTCAAATTCAGCGTCTAGCAACTGTTCGTTTTTAGTTTGTTTCAGTTTTCCCTCTTTTCCTCGCTTTCCTTCGGTAAAAGCGCCAAGCACATTTTACTTTCACTTTCAAATTAATTATTTATTAATTAAATTAATTTATCTTCAAATAAATATGAAACTTCCACTATTAGATAAATGGCAGAGGTCAACACCCAAATAATTTTAAAACAGCCGCTTTTGCATTTCATTTTGAAACTCTTCCGCCATGGTCTTGTCTTTCTCACCTCTCTCTTCTTGTCAGTCAGCTCGACTCACTCTCTTCAGGTGATAAATGAAAKCTGATCTGCGATGCGACTGTTGTTCGGCACACTGCTTTAAGTAGCCACGTTCAGTTTTAATTGTATTGTCTATTCTCTAACTGAACTAAATGATTTTTATTACATATAAAAAAATCTAAACAAGTTCTTCTTCAGGTGACTGACAGATGAAGCAGCACATACCGCCATCTACCGCGTATTGTTTAATGAATATTAACCGACCTAAGCCATATAGCACAGAAATTACGCTTTCGCTTCACTTTAAAATGAAACACATGAGGAAACAATCCCTCACGAAAATTAATGCCATGATCATATAAATTTAAGACTTGCTGCTCTGATTTAGGATCTTTTTAAGGCCTTAATTTATGGAAAAGCCAGCGGAAACCTAAAACTATGTTTTTTTTATTATTATTTATTTCTTTATTTATTCAGAAAAATGCAGTGGTAACCTTAACATTTTATTTTGAAGTTTTAAAATCTGTATATGGTCGAAAGTAAAGAGTTGCAAAAATTCAGAAAATATTTTAGAGCTCACAATTTTGTTTTAAAAAAAATTGCATATTACACAATGACTAAATCAATATATATATACACAATTATTTAAATCATAATTATTTTTTTTTTAATTCATGTAAGCTATAGCTTCTGACCTTTAAATACCAAAACATACTCATGATTTTATGACATCAATTACCATTTAATTTAATCAAAAACACAGAGTAAATGTTGCTTGTGTATTTTACTTTCATTTTATTAGAAGTAGGCCAACAGCGCCCCCTACAGAATTGAAACTTCTTACCAAGCGGGCATTAGGAGCCGGGGGAGGCTGCGGCCACTGCACTAGCCATTCATGAGCGATTCCAATATCTGTCTAATAATATTATGCATCCCTATTTGCAACTTTTACAAGTGCCTGTCCGCCCAAAAGTATACCCAAGTATGAATAAAAATAGGATCAAAGCTTGTCTCAGCAAACCCCACTTAAATGCAAAGTGAAGAACTCATCCATCCAATCACCTACAGTGTGTTTTTTTTTTTGGTTGGTTGGTTTTTTTTTTTTTGTTTTTTTTTTTAATATTGTTGAAACTCATGGTAATAAAGCAAATACATCAGGGTTCTGTGCCAAAACACACATTGTGAAAGGAAAACCTGTGAGGGTTGGGAGTGAAATCTCACAAGTGTTCAAGCAAAGCAACCAAAACAAGTGTGAAATCTGAGAATTCATCCAACATGCAAATCCACTCCAGTCATGAAGATAACGGTCTGTAAGCATTTTTCAATGCATGAGCGTTTGCTCTACTTTGCACAAAGATAGCTATATTCCTTCTTCAACTGTAATCACATTTGTAATTAAAAGTCATTAAGAAGTGCTACATTTCTCAGCTTGTTTGTGTTGGCGGAGTGTGAATTGAAGCGCAGGTCATTTGTCTCAGCGGGAGCGCATTCAAAGCAGACTGCAGGAACACTCTATATATGAACAACTCGCAGAGGATGCCAGATCGAGTCAAACTGCAGGGACTGACGGCACACAAACAGCCAAAAGGGAAGGGGGTGATAAAAGGGCACTTGGCTACAGGAGGAGGTGTAGGCACAGTCCACTGGGCAACACTGAGGCTGGGTTATTATTAATAATGAAGAGAAAGATTCTGGCCCTCAACATGACTCTGCAGGAGACTGGTTTTAATCTTCTGTAATTAAGAAGTGTTCTTCATGCTTGCAGGGAGCGAAAGTCTAGCTCCACCCCATGGAGAGCTCTTCACGCTGGGTTAGAAGCTTCCAGAAGGTCTTGCAGAGAGAAATCAAAACTGCCCCCTGAAGTGTTTTTTCTCAGAATTGGAATCCCCCTCTAAAGTCTGGGAATGACGTTGCCAAGTAAGACCTCCAAGAGGAACAGGCAAGTCTCTCGCTTCGTGAGCAGCTCGGACAAGTATACAGCTGAAACACACTCGCAAGCATGTGAAATCACTTCTAGCTAGGAAAGCTCAAGTGTTGTTACATTTCAAAATGTCACAATATGATGCAAAATGCATTGAGTGTAAGTTGCATTATCTGCGTTGCTTAAAGGAGCATTACTGAGGCACTGGCGTAAACTGCTTTTTAAGGTCAGTGGAGCGTCTTGCTGAGGTAGCTGAAAACACAGGGCTGCTCAATTATAAGGCAATAATCATGAATCATGATTGTGATCAATAGTGAGGTCAAGGTTAACATGGTTACTCACTGAGCTGAGAAACATCTTGCATTTACTGAACTATTAAAAAAAAACTAGGATCCCTAATAAACAACGTAACAGATTTAAAATGTATTTATTTTATACTAAGAATAGTTCAAGTCTACTAACATATTTACTGATATATCGCTCAAGACTTAATGATATAAAAAAAAAGTTACAATAATTAAAATAGATTAAACTTTATTTAGAGTACTACTTGTGCACAATGCACATTTCTTAAAATGAAGCCTAAAATGTGTTTTAATGTCACTATTGATGAGGACTGTATGATCTTTAAATAATATTGGTCTTGAAATGCAAAATATTTAAAGTGTACCTAAAGTATACTTGCAATATTTCCACTTTAGCGTAACCAACTATACTTAAGTATATCTGTAGCTGGACTGAATTAATAATAATTATTTACTGTTTTATTAAATAATATAAAGTAATTTCGTAAGACTTTTTTTTTTTAATTTAACACAATAAGTTTAATGATACTAAGTTTAAAAAACACAAGGCAATAAAACGGCTGTTGGAGTTCTGTTGGACTCTAATAGCACACTCTTATTAGCCAATCAGATTCAAGAACCAGACAGAACTGTTGTATAAATATATGTAAATATACATAAATATATATACACATACATTGTGCACACATACATACAAACATATACATATACATATATATAAAATCCGCCGACAAATATCAGTCCCATTGCTATTTATTTATTTATTTTTTTTTTTAAAGTCCCCTCCTCCCCCTCACAAAAAAGTCAGTAGTGCCCATTTTTAGCCCTGCAGCTGCCGGTATGACTGGCTACCATTATTGCACAGGAAAACACATAAAACTCCCCCTACTATTGAATGTAAGTGCTATTTTGACAACATTATCCATATAAACCTGTCATTTACCCACAAATCATTATAAAAAGGCACTGTTGTAAGTAACTTTTACCAAATCCTGTAGTACAATGTGCCTCATTTACAAAACAGTCCGTAATGAAAAGCTACAAACAAAATATAAAATCGTTAACACAACGACGCTAACACTAATTACCCAATAGTTCCTAACATTGGGTCCTTTGGAAGGTGCAAATGAGATGCAAATGCCATCTAAATAGGATGCATCAAAGCAAATGTTCCAAAAAGATCACCTCTATTCCTCATCCATTTGTCCTGTTGTCAGGAGTAGCTCGAGCATGTGGAGTACATCAAAAATAGAACATGGCATCTGTCTACTGTCTCTAGTCTAGTCAGTGTCATTGATTATAATGGGTTCCATTTATTTTTGATGTGATGTGACACTCGTATTCACTGTGTCACATTCGTGGGTGTGGCCAATGGCATCAACGGATCGATATCTTACTCTAGAGACAGTTATATGCAAATGCATTGCCCTTGTGACGTCAAAAATCCCACAACACCCAAATGAGTTTTGGAGCTTGGTTTAAATAAATGCTCTTTTTGTACAGAGGAGGATAAACCTTGTAGGATGTTTAATAGCTGGGTGTGCAGTGAGACTCCTCCCTCTTTGACATGTAAATCTTCTCCAGTTCATTTCATTCTTTCAAAAGAACAAGGAAAATTGGACTTTAAATCCATGACCCTTTTATTTGTGGAAACCGACAACAGCCTTTATAACAACCGCATATGGAAAGCCAAACAAATCCTTAAAGGAGTCATTGAGCTCTGCAAAAATCATCCCATTCTGAGGGATTGCTCCTTTAAATGCAAATGAGCTCTGCTTGCCCCACCCCTCTCTTCTCTCTGCTGCTCTGAGAGATTGTTTACTTTAGCCGCATTTAGCACGTTTAGCCATGAAACTTGCTAACTAGTACGTTATTAGGAAGGGTGATTGCAGAGATTCATTAAAAAAAAACCTTATACTCACTTCTGATGTAGGTGAAGCTGGATCACAAATGATTTGCGCGAACATAGACGCATTTATGTAGATCAGGAGGCGCATTCCCTTTACAAACAAATGTAATCCACTGCATTTTCAGCGGCTCAGATGTCAGGAGTAAATGACGACCACTATGTTCATTATTACATCCAGCAACACAACACCTCAATCGAAGATATTCTTGTCTAACTTACATCCCTGCTCCAGCATCGAAACAATGGAGGTCGGACTGTTACAGCTGATCTGTGGTAAGACACTCATGTCAATCAACTATCATGGGAGCGGCCTCTGTCGGTGTGTGACAACACAACGACAGGCATCAGAGAATGGCTCGATTTGAAAAAGGGGATATTATTTTTACAGATCAATTAAAAACCACTGGATGGATTTGTATCATTATAGGGTAGATGTGTACATACACTGCCAACACACATTAATGTTCAAACATGTAAAAGTGAAGTTTGCATCCGATGACCCCTTTAAACAGTGAAAAGAAAAACAGTGTGTCTGACGAATGAAAAGTTAATGAGTAGTGAACTAATCTGAATAGTGTTCACGTGTTCAGTCTACGCTGTAAAATATAAGGCAGTTTCGACTTCAGCTTGTTTACAAACCATCACAGTCATTTGGCACAGCTCTATGATGCCGCCAATGGACTAAAAAAAAAACTAATCTGACCCTCCAGCACGTGCGTCACTAGCCATGCACTAATTACATTAGCTTTAAATATCATAATCATGCTGTTACTAAAGTGTCTTAACAGCTTAGGAAAAGAGAAAATGGCTTTCTAGTCAAAGACACAACCTGTAGCTGAAGTCTGCAGCTCTTGGGGTAACTTCACTACAGTCAGGCACTTCTCCAGCAGTGTTACTGCCATCTATTGCATTATTACAAAATGGGTTTAAAAAATACTTGTATACAAATACATAAAGTAGGACTGGATAAAAATCAAGCACATGATAAAATACTTTGGACTCGGTTATAAGTTAGCAAGCATACAATTAACTTTTTTTTTTTTTAAACTGATCAGTTTGTTATACCTAATAAACTCTCAGATTATGATGTTCTGCCAGATTTGTTTTTATTTCCCAGATTTTAACACTTTTATTAATTACAGATGGGAAGTTTAAGCTCATTTAGCAAATGATAAAAAGCAAATAATGAAAACAAAAATGTAATTAAAAAGAAATAAAAAAAAACAAACAAAAAAAAAAAAAAAAAAAAAAAACTCTAGTGGTCTAGTGGTTTAGTTAGCAAACCTAAACACAAACTAAAACCCTCTTAAGAGAAGTTGCCTCTGAATTCAATCCTTTTAAAAGAAGCCAAAATGCATGAGAGAGAGAGACAGATAGAGCGCAAGTGAAAAATCGTCACATAAATGATTCATGCAGGAGAATCAGTCATTGAGTTTGCGAATCGAGCGAGAGGTGAGCAGGTTCTGCCTCTGGCATGTTCAGGTGGCAGTAAAAGTCACCGCGACGCTGAGCTTTGACCTGTTTCAAACACCTCTCATACTTCACAACTGTCATCAATAAGAACATCCCTCTTGACTCCTTCTGTAACTACAATTGAAGACATATGAAAGGAATGTTGTAGATTCAATACAAGTTCAAATCAACATCACATGACAAAAAAAGACTCATTTAAAAACTCATCTTATTTAAAAAGGGGTTTAAAAGGCAAAAGCAATGCTTATTCTGTAAAACAGGGTTATTTCCGCTGGAATGTCTTTTAAATCAGTCTTCTAGCATTAATTCTGGCTTAATAATATGGATGGCCTGAGACCACTTCCAGACCTTTGTGCTAGTTAAAAGAACTGTCACTTGCCCTACTGGGACAGCAATTTCGTTATGATGTTTCAGCAATCTCACATTTATTGATCGTGTAAATGTTCTTGAGCCTTGCAAACTTAAACACTTGATGTTATCACTTTTGTGATATTTTAAAAGTTTGGGAAACTGTACTAATTTAAATGCCACCAAGTCATTTCACTGACTAACATTAGGGGTGTGCGATAATGACGAAAAAAAAATGATATAAATACGTTTTGTGGAATTTTGTCGACAACGATAATTAGACTATATTTTGCTGAGTGCGTTATTGTGCTGGTGCTTTGACAGGTTTAGGACTGCTGTGGACTGCGGACTCCCAAAGCTTTTGATATTCTTCATATTCTGTGCGGTGATGCGTTTGAAGGAATAACAGAAATTAACTTTTCCAAAAAGTTTAAATTGATTTTTAATTGTTATGGGCATTTCACATTTATAAGGTCAATTTTTTTCTAACCTAACTACATGTATGCATCATCGTTTGTGTCAAATTCTTACATTTAATCAAATTCAAATAGTAAGACACTATAGGGCTGTTACCAATCAAATGAAATCAGTATTAAAATTGTTTGAAATGCAAAGGTGGCAAAGAATAGTGGCATTTACAGACTGTTTAGCGCAGGGCATGAATGCATTTAACCCGCAGATACAGAAATATTAAATATACTTTAAATAGAAGACTAAAATTGACAGCAAGAGGATGCAAATCACTACGAGCAAATCATTGTGGTCATTCATTCAACCAATTAGTTCAAACAGCTGATTAATTCAGTCGCAAAACAGGGATTCGTTCAAATGGCTGATTGATTCAGTAACAAAACACCACCATGTTTTGTTCAAAGATGCAAAACAGTTCTGCTCTGGCTTTGTTCGAAGCTATTTTCATTGTCGAAAAATAGCAAAAACAAGAACTGTTGTCTAAAAAAAATTTAGGTCACTACTTAATATTAACTTCTTGTTTATTGAGCTGCTCATCAAATCAATATCACATTTGCAATCGTGCTGATATTTGGGGAAAACATCATTCTTGGTGTGATATTAACTATATCAAATACAAATATAAAAGTGCAAAAGTCATATGGGAGCAGTTTTGCCCCCTCATCTTGAATTTTGGGGAGAATTCTAAACGCATTTTAACTGACTAAATCACAGTGAAACTGTGAACACTACATGTGCATCTTAGTGTATGCGTCGACTCTCTAGGTGTGTTTTTGCAATATACTTGCAAATGTCAAATTGCATATTGTTTAAACAACAATTACGATATTATTATAGACGATATGTATCACACTAGGGGTGTGCGATACTGACAAAAAAAATATCTTCTATATTTTCTGGGACTTTATTAATAAGCATAAATAGACAATATTTTGAGTGTATTATTGTGCTGATATCTCAAGGACTACCATGGACAGCTGACTCCTGAAGTTTTTAACATTCTTCATATTCTGTGTGGTCAGTGCGGTCAAATTATTCTTTTCAGTATCAACAAAATTCATCTTTGCAAAAGTTGCATCTGAAGTGGCATTTAGATGCATTTACACACACATGCAGCTCAGAGGGACATGGAATACTTTAACCTGCAGTTACAAATGCATAAATGATATTTTGATATTTTAAACAAAACACTGACATTTTATATTATTTTAAAAATGAAAAGATAACTATCAATGTGAAAATAAAACCACCAGTAGGTGGCAGCAAGTCACTGTTAAGTGAGTCACTGTGACTGAACCCAATCATTCAAATGGTTGATTCATTTAGGAACAAAACACTGTCATGTTGGTCAGAGTTGCAAAAGAGTTGTTTGGAACGATTTTTTTTTTTTTTGTGTGTGTGAAATTGAGCATAAACAGCCAATGTGATGTCTAAAATGTAATTCTCCTAATATTACGTTCTTGTTTATTGAACTGTTGTATAAAATCAGTATCACATTTTGTAACCATGCTGATTTTTGAAGAAAAAAAGGCAGTCTTCGTGTGATATTGATTAACTATATGAAATGATATAAACATATACATTTTCTACCCCCATATCTTGAATTATGTGATCATGCTAAGTGCTTTTTAACAGGCTGAAACATGAAGTGAAAGAACGAACTCTAAATGCGTAGTCGTGTATGCGTGCATTCTGTAGATTTGTAGTGTTTTGTTTGGTTTTTGCAATATATTCGATAATGTTAAAATCACAGGTCGTTAAAACAACAATTGCGATATTATCGCAGATGATATAAATCGCACACCTCTAACCAGCATACATGCATAAATCAAATTTTCCCTGATCCTTTGACATGTAAGAGGTCAATGTACTATAAAAAAAAGAAATACAGTTGCAAATGGACTATGCTTTCCCATTTGAAATCTGGCAGTCACTGTGTCTTCATGAAAGTGAATTTTTTGGGATTATGTCACAATTTATGCGCCCTCATACAAATAGAAGCTCAATCTCGTGTGTTATGCAGCATGTTTGAGCCATAAGAAACAATGAGGTTTGTTCTCATGTCAAGCAAGTACAGCTGAGCTTTTGTTTACGTTTGCTAATCTAAATATGTGAATAAAAGCCTAAATGAAATCTATTCATCATATAAAGTGATCAAATCTCTTCAGAATATTTAGACTAACCTACATTTTTGGGCAAACTACCCCTTTAATTTGTTTGGGGGACCCTTAAAGCAACACTTTTTTTGAAAATAGGCTCACTTTCCAACTCCCCTAAAAAGTTAAACAGCTGAGTTTTACCATTTTCGAATCCATTCAGCCAATCTCCAGGTCTGGCGGTAGCACTTTTAGCATAGCTTAGCACAGACTGAATCCGATTAGACCGTTAGCATCTCGCTCAAAAATGACCAAAGAGTTTTCGATATTTATATTTAAAACTTGACTCTTCTATAGTTACATCATGTACAAAGACGGACGAAAAATGAAAAGTTGTGATTTTCTAGGTCGATATGGCTAGGAACCAGGCGCAATGATATTATGTCAACTCTGCATCTACACAAACTTAGTGCCGGTCATTTTCAGGCGCTGCGTAATATCATTGCGCCTGCTGCACCCATGGTACGGCAGCAAAATTTCTTGATTATTACGCCGGAATGAGAGTATAGTTCCTAGCCATATCAGCCTTGAAAATCACAACTTTTCATTTTCCGTCAGTTTTAGTACATGATGTAACTACAGAAGAGTCAAGTTTTAAATCGGAAAAATATCGTCATTATATATGGTCATTTTTGAGCAAGATGCTATCGTTCTAATTAGATTCAATTATCTATGCTATGCTATGCTAAAAGTGCTATCGCCAGACCCGGAGATCGGTTGAATGGATTCGAAAACAGTAAAACTCAACTGTTTAACTCTAGGGGAGTTGGACAATGAGCCTATTTTCAAAAAAAGTGGAGTGTTCCTTTAAAGCTTCTCTTCTGTTAATAAGGATTTCTCACTGCAAGCATGTTAAGATGATTGGTGTATGCGTATGCTGCATTCCCAAAAGGACATTAAAGCGGATGTGCTCAGAGCAGATGCAGAGGTGAATGCATATTATGGTTTCGGTTTTATTTTCACGCAGCACTACTTCTCACTATCAGTAACCGCCAGATCTGTTCTGATATAGTGATCAAGGGAATCATGGAGGAGAGCAGTTCCAATACCTTTTGCTACCTCTGTTTAACATGTAGTCATCGACAAGTCATTCACAGTCTAATTCCTCCAGATAATGCAAACAATGTGATGCTATCAAAACATTGCTCTGTTTGAGCATGTATATGCTTATAGTTCAGTCATGACTTAATCAATCATAACCCCAGAAAAGCATGCGCACATACAGCAGCCGCAGGAACATTCGTAATAATGGCTGAGCTGTCAGCGGGGGTGAGCAACATAACTGCATTACTGTCATTATAGATAAAAGTCACGCTGAAGACAGCGGCGTGATGCCCGTTCCACCCTCTGCCTTCACCACACTTCCCTTAGCGTACATAAACAGAACAACAAATCAAACGCCTACATTTCTTTACATGGCAGCAGGGCAACATTTATATCGATGAAATGGGCAAAACAACCTTTAGATTCTTCATGAAATGACAAGTAGTACAACACACTCCAGAACAAATACTAGCATCACAAACTATCAGCTGAATAATGGGAAATATGAATAAAAAGGAAACTCTATGATGCTTACCTTCTTAGGCCCACTGAAGATCTTCCTGCTGCTCTCCTTGGCTTTCTCCTGAGCTTTGACCTGAGGTTTCCTTACTGTCTCAGTGGGAAGGAGGAGCTCTGGGAACTCCAGAGGATCTGTAAAAACACAAACATCCACCATGAGACAGAGCTAAACGCTGCTACTGTCTCTAAAAAGAAAAATAAGTTCTGTGAAATGTTGACAAGTACAGATAATAACAGCAATGGACATGTAACGCGATAAATATTTGAAATTGTCCCAAAAAATTGTAAAATAACAAAAATGAGTTTACAGCTAACCTAAAAATAAACTAACTAACAAACAAATAAATAGCTGAACAAAAAAACAACAACAACTAATTAAACAAAAATGAAGTAAAATAACTATAAATAAAAAACTATTACAATATAATATAATATATTACTTAAAATTCTTAATTTTGTGATGAGATACAACCTGAGATTTGTTCTTGTCAGCATAGCGAGATCAGGAAAAACAAAAACTGTGCAGATTTACTGTGGATTCTTGCAAGTGCTGCAATGTAAACAGAGCCAAAAGCTAGTGTGTTGATTGTAAATACTGACCGTTTTTAAGGCCGTGACTGTGACCTGCAGTGTGACTGCTTTGAAAGCTCAGCATCTCTCTTGGCGGAGGACTGTCAACATTGGTCTCTGTAGATACCAGTGGCACTGCTACGCCTGCTGCAGCCTTCCTCTTGGCTTTCCTTCTTTCAGAGGAACCCTCATCATCCTCACTGTCACTCTCACTCAGGTCATCAAAGCCAAAGTATTTGATCCTGTAGTTAGAGCTTCCTGAAGCAGAGTCGTCATCCTCAGCCACGGCATCAGTCTCATCAAACCCAAAGAGCTCCAGCTTACCGCTCTTCGTTTTGCTCTGTGTGGGTCTGGATCGACTAGAAACCCAACAGACAAACAGTCAGAATCTCACACATGTAGAATTCAAATCAAACATGAAAGAATGAGGCCAAGTGAGAGCAACCAATGAATTATGAATTTGACAGAATTACTGGCATCTTTGAGGATTTTATCACATTTTACTTCGTATACGGTATAGCTGATGAAGTTGGTGTCTCCCAATTAGAGCTGGTTAATTAAAAAACTTTTGCAAACGTAATTCTAACAATCTCAAATTAATTGATTTATTTGTTAACTAGGGCTGCCATTACTTGATTAAACAGGAGTAACAGATTTTTTTTAAGGGAGCCGCTTTCATGAGATGTAAGAGATAGAAACTAGGCACAATCAAATAAATATTTTCTAAAGTCTAGAGATGGATGGTGTTAACATTCACTACTCTATTTTCGTTTAAGCAGTTGAGGTTGGAGCTGTGGATTAATAGTGGAGCCGTGGTGCTTAAATGGGTGACAAGGCTCAAAACAAAACAAATGCATAGATAAATAAACATTGATAAATTTAAACAAAAACACCCAAAAAAAAAAAAAAAAAAAATCAAAATACAAAACTAAATACAAATACTCAAATGCTACAAGACAAATACTGAAAAAAACAAAGTTAAAACTAAACTAAAATTAAAAAAAAAAAAAAAAAAAAAAGTTCACGTGCGAATCTAACAAACACATGTTGGAGACATATTTCACAACTAACCAACAAATAAACCAACTAATAAACAACTATAACTAACTAATAAACAAATACATACCTAAAAATGAAATAAACAATACATTTAAACAAAAACACCACAAAAGAACAAATACAAAACAAAAAACAAAGCTAAATACAACTGCTACAAAACAAAAGCTACAAAAATAAACAAAAACAAAAAAACAAAAACAAAAACCACAAAACATACAAAAACAGCTAAAATTAAACCAGTTCAAATCTAACCAACAAATAAACCAACTAAGAAACAACTAAACTAAGACATAAACAAATACATATAAAATGAAACAAATTTAAACAAAAACACCACAAAGAACAAATACAAAAAACAAAAAGCAAAATTAAATACAAATGCTACAAAACAAAAACTATAAAAAAAAACAAAACATAAAAAACAGCTAAAACTAAACTAGTTCGCAACTAACCAACAAATAAACCAACTAACACAAAACTAAACTAACAAATAAAATATATACATAAATATATGTAAACACATAGATTAACTATTTTTACTAACTAATAAATATATAAATACAACTAACAAATAAATACCTAAATAAATAAAAACAAAAATAAAAAAAACAAAACTAAATAACAAATGCCACAAAACTAAACAAAAAGCATAAATTATATTAAAAAAACAATATATTACATAAAAAAATGTAAACAGCTTAAACTAAAATAAAAATAAATTTTAAAAAGCTTAAAACAATACAAGACAAAACACAACACAACAAAACAAGCACCACAAAACTAAACAAACAACACATAACAAAAACAAATAAAACAACAGAAAAGGTCTAGGATCCAGCATGTGAAACTGAAGACTACAGATTACACTAAGACTGTTGTTCAAAAATAGTATGAGGTATAGCTCAATATAACTACAGTACCAAGAATTTCATGAGATTACAGCAATGTTTGGTAATGCTTTATTTTACCGTCCAATTCTCACTGTGAACTAGTTGCTCATTACCATGCATATTACTAGCATATTGGTTGTTTATTAGTACTTATTAGGCACACAGTAATGCCTTATTCTGCACGACCATGTTTTAGATCCCTTAAAGGAGAACTCTACCTTTTTGAGCCGGAGCACGGAGCACGGAGCACGGAACCTGTGCCATATGAGCTTTTGTGCTTAAAAAGTATCCGAATTTGTATTTTTCAAAAAAAAAAAAAAAAAAAAATGACTGATCGTTTCGCTAGATAACACCTTTCTTCCTCAGCTGGGATCGTTTAGAGCCCTTTGAAGCTGCATTTAAACTGCATTTTGGAAGTACAAAAAACGGGGCGCCAATGAAGTCCATTAAAATGGAGAAAAATCCTGAAATGCTGTCCTAAAAACCATAATTTCTTTACGATTGAAGACAGAAAGACATGAACATCTTGAATGACAAGGGGGAGAGTAAATTATTTGTAAATTATTTGTAAATTGTTGTTCTGGAAGTGGAGTCTCCTTTAACCCATCCCAATACCTAAACTCAAAAACTACCTTACTAACTATTAATAATCTTCAAATCAGAAGTTCACTTAGTTAATAGTTAACAGTGATTATGTGTTAATCTAAAGTGTTACCCCAATGTTCTTACACAAAACTATTACCTGAAAGGTTTGCTTTCCGTCTCTGTTTTCTTCTTCAGTCTTCCTGTATCTCCCGGTCCAGCCGCTGAGGCGCTGGCTGTGTACTCCTCCATACTGCGGTCCATGGAGTCCTGGAAGGTGACGTTAAACATGGAAACACAAGACGGGTGTAGCACTGTAAAGTCTCTCGTCCGACCTCTGTTTGTTGTTTTCCCAGCATTTTCGGCCCCGCTGTTCTGCAACACTCCTGTGGAACTATGACTGAAAATGCTTCCGCTCCCATCAGCTCCACCAGGCTGTTTGCCTTTATTGGGTCTGCAGTACGTTCTGCAGTTGGACGCCCTGAGCACAGACTGAGAGTGGTCCTCACTTTCAGATGGCTCAACGGGAACATTAAAGTCCCCTTGGCCAAACTCGTCTAACCGAGTCTCAGTGGAGGATTTGCCCTGAATGTTGCTGCGACTGTAACTACTGGATGCCCACAAGGTAGACGGAGGGTCTTTAGGTCCAGTAAAGAGGGATGTGGAGCGTGCTCCCAGACCGACCACAGCGCTCCAGGCGTCATAAGAATCCTTGTCCTCGGTTTTTTCAGACTTTAACGTGGTGGTCTGGGCAAGAGGTCTCGTGTCGCTTTCAGAAGGGTTTTTGTACCATGAGTAGCTGTGGCGGTCGGTGCTCTCGATGGACCAACTCTGGGTTTTTCCTACAGAAAAGGAAGTCAAACATCAGTCAGATACACAAGGAACTCACATGACTTCAAACAACTAAGTGCTTGACTTGTCATGTTCCTAAATCAACAGGAAGTAGGTTACTAAAACATATTAATAAACAGAACCTGGTCTAACGTTAAGCTGTATCAGCAATAACCAGTTACTAACCAGTATATGAGACATAACTAGTAAAGTTGCACTACCTCATGTGTTTGTCTCTCTGGTTAAAATTACTGGTTTTAAACTACGTCAGGATTACAAGATAGTGGTTAATCATGACTGTTTTGCCTAAAAATTGTAAATCACAATTTTTAAATGACGACTTTATAATGGTAGTGAGATTTTGAAGCAAAATAAAGTGCATTCAGCCATCATAAAAAGTACTCAGTACACAGTGCACCAACTCTTGAAGACCACAATCTTAGCCCATCAACTTTCTCTAATTCCTACCTAATCACAAACAAGCCAGACGACGATATGAACACACTTCTAGACACCTTCAAAGCAATAATCACACCTCTGGAGTCATAACATTGCCTACATTATAGTCTGGCAAACAACACTCATTATTTACCATTCTTCCATTACTGTACATATTCTCCCTTACACCAATAACCACAATTAAGCCTACATACTGTGAATAAGCAAACAGGACAAAACGTTAATGGCAGCTTTGGAAAAAGGTCCCCAACGTACAAAACCTCCATTCAGGTCCATAGCAAAGGAAGTCATTGTTGCAGAAAGGCTGTTAAGTCTAGAAACCATCTATTACACAACAGCACTTACACAGTTACAGTTATATCACCCCTTTGGTAATTCAAAACATTCCTCTATTTATTAGATTGTGAAGAGGCGAAAATGACAAATTAGGCCGTCATGATCACCTCAAACATCCTGACTCTCATTCAAATGACCGTTTATTCAACACAAACCTATTAATGACAACTTACAGCAGCCATTATCAAACTAGCCATCACTCTCCAAAGACTGAATTTTGTTCGAATCTTAGTTGAAAAGGATTTATGTAACAGACCTATAAACACATCTGAATTAAAGTCTGCGTAATGTTTGAAAACGCCAAGCCAAGGGACGCTCATACTGACAGCATTTTGAATAGGGCAGCAGAAGTCTTTTTATTTTCAAAAGGGGTCTATGTTTAGGCGACGTGACTGGGAGCAACCACTGACAAAGTTGAGCAGTAGTGAACTTTACAAATGCACAGTGACATGACACAGCAACCACCAACGGAAAAGAAGCACACAATCAACCTCTTAAAGTTGGAACGTGGACAAAATCATGGAATACAGTTATAAAATAGAAGAACACACACATAAATCAGAAGTAGACTGTACAATGAATCAAACTGCGATACAGACTAATGTCTGTGAATATTAAAGTGCAAGAAGACTGCTTTTTTAAATATTAAGTCTACCGTGTGTGAATGATTGCTCCAGCTTTATCTGCTACACATATCCTGAAGTATGCGTAATGCTTCATTTTCAGATCTGCTCCAAGTTCATTTTAGAAGCATTTCACTATTTAATTTGATTATGACTACTGTCATATCATATGCGCACAGCAAGAACAAATGGACAGAAACACATTACTATTAGGGGGTTTTCACACTTGGTCCTTTATAGGGGTTTGAGCACAGTACACATAATTTTTGGCCTATATGAGAACACTCCAAACGATCTCAGACCCCTCAAAAGCGAACCGAACTGAGACCATCTCGGGAGGTCTTCTGAGTACGGTACGTTTTTGGCTAAAGGTACGGTTCGCTAAAAATGTGCATTGTGAACACAAATCGGCCCGGGCTCACTTGATTTTCCCATTTGCGAATTATGATGTAGTTTGGTCATCAGATGTCTCTGTACAAATCAGCGGTTCATAATGACTGCTTTTATCTGGCAGATCACTACAAGTTATTCGCTCACAACGTATACTAGTTTATTTTCATTTTAACCGCTTTCAAACTGTGTAAAAGTGACGCGGTCCAGTTTAAACTTTTCGATATACGGTTTTACGAGCATGCACATCCCATCTGGGGCTAAACTACACTCTATTTAGCGTTTATTGTGTTTAAACTGTTAAAAAAAAACCACCCATGGTTCACATATACACAGTTGGTTTTGTCTCAATCGAACGTAAACATCTGGGAAAGACAATCTCAATGTCAACAATGCCTTTTCCGCTGGTCCTTAAAATGTCTTAAATTTAATTGTCATATTTTAGGCCATAAAAAGTACAATGGAGACAGAAAGACAAGTATTCCCATAATGTGATTATTAAAATAAAAAAGGCTATATTTCATTGTATATAAGTGCTACACATTTGAAAGGCAGGTGCTGCGCTGCTCTGTGTTCTGCCGTTACCGTTGAAACCGTTATGTTTATGAAAATGAATTTGCA
This sequence comes from Labeo calbasu, assembly GCA_019740295.1. Classification (NCBI taxonomy): domain Eukaryota; kingdom Metazoa; phylum Chordata; class Actinopteri; order Cypriniformes; family Cyprinidae; genus Labeo; species Labeo calbasu. The sequence continues at coordinate 15,670 of JAHKKF010517752.1, read as the reverse complement.
CTTTTAATCAGAACTACTTCTGGTTTAATATATTAATTGACATTAAACCAGTAAACCATAAATATAATAACTGATACGTTTGACTCTTTTCTTAAAATTTTTTTAAAGCTGAAATGTGAATTTGATCTTAAAAAGTGCTATAAAATCATGATTACATCAAAAAAAAAAAAAAAAAAAAAAACCCTCATAATAAATAATACAAAGGTCTACAAAAACTTATAATTTTGTGCAAAAGATAAAAATATTCCAGTTTTGAGGGTATAATGTCAGCCAAACAACACTGAACTGGACTACATTCTGAACACAAAGAGGTCTGAGACCATTACTGCTTAAGTGGACCAAAAAAGGTTCTGAGTCCTCTTTCAGGAACAGTGACCAGTGTGGAACAGGGAACAGTGTGAACAAAGAAAACTGGGTCATTTTTCATTTGGTCCACTTAAAGGGGTCTGGGTTTGGTTGCAATTTTTTATTGCATACCAATCTTATTTGGCAATGTTGAGTGTGCATGCTGTACATGCAGTCTCAGGGCACCTCTTGAAAAGACACTCAAAAACTTTGGTGTTTTGGGAGCCTTCAGAAATCAACACATTTCTGCAATTTTCAGCCATTTCTTTGTTAAGTACATTGATATTGTCAAATAAGAGATAAATGTATTGTTTTCTGTGTATGAATAAATACCACTATTTTAGATAATTTTTCTTTAAATGGAAAGATGAGTTTTATTGGCTTGTGCACAAAGCTCATCTCAAGGTCAAACCATTAGCCTTACTGAAAGAGGGGCTGCCGAAGAATTAAGCATGTGAACTGCAAACACTAAATGTTTTGTGATTCATTTCACATGAATTTACAAATAAATAAATCATAAATGCTTTTGCAGAGCAGATTATTTTCATAAATTAACTTTTTTTCAAAGATAGGCTTAAACAGTACAGCGCCACAAAACGCATGCAAACTACAGTCAACACAAGCTATCCATGAATGAAAAAAAAAAAAAAAACGGAACATTTCTTAATGTGGGCGCAATGAAAATTACCATGATGCTTAGTCCATAACATATTTAAAGGGGTGCTATTACGCTTTTTCACTTTTTGAACTTTAGTCAGTGTGTGGTGTGTATCTTCGGGCATTAAAAAAAAAAAAAAACTCTACAAAGTTACAAATCTCAAAGTCCACTCCAAAATGAGATATTTCGTTTAAAAAAAAAAAAAAAAAATTCCATTTCAAGAACTACAATGAATGGCTCCTTTGGACAGGAACATTTGATTTCCGCATGCAATGATGTCACAACGCGGTCCATTAGAATATCATTAAAATAAATCCCACCTACAGAAATTCGAATTGTTGGAGGGAGGGTAGGGACGAGGTGGGGGATTAGCCTAACTTTAGCGATGCAGTGCAGAGAACCGCTTCAACGAACCGCAGCGCGGCGGGTATAAACACAAGCATTGATTAGAGTGGCCGCTTTAGAGCTCTACTCCGGTTGCTCGTCTGAGTCGTAACACGCCGCAGATATGTGCAGTGTGTGGTAAGAGATTTATTCATCATACAGTGTAGATAGCTTCACTTATGATGCAAATGTTTCTTAAAATGCATAAACTTGCACTAGAATAACGTTAGGCTGCTTTTAGCCTTATGCTGGAGCTGGTTTCGGGCAATGAAACTAAGTATGTAATTAATTAAATACATTACCACCATAATATCATGTATTGGCGATCTCACAAGTTGATGACAGGACCCAACACTACTGTAGCGTATTATTTACTCACCCTCCATGCATCCTAGGTGTATAGTTGTACATGGAACTTGCTTCTTTGACAAAGGGGCGTGGCAGTACTGAAACACCGTCCAAGCTGTTCACCAATCGCAACGCAGTATGAGAGCTAACCATCACAACACATTTTGTATTTTGGAAGGCGGGCCTTCATTATACCTGGAACTAATCGAGCCTTATGTGCCAGGCTGGGAGAGATGTATTGTAATAATGTAAATTATGTTAAAAAATAATGTGTTTTTCGAACCACCAAGCATGAAAGCATGTTCTAGTACACCCCCAAAACAAAATCAAGACTTTGTAAAAGAGCATAATAGGATCCCTTTAAGCTTCATGCATGTCTTGAAAATACTGTCTTTTTTTCACCATTACTCACTGTGGAACCATCCATTTAATTACAAACTTTGATCAGTTTTCTGAGTGAAAGTGTTTAATGATATGTTCTTTGTGTGCTTTTACCTTACCTTACTTACTACCTTAATTTACAACTACATTTAGATATTTAGGTCTACAAATTACACACTGTGTAGCATCATTATATAAAAGGTGGCATGTCGCCTTTACCATGAGGACACAGTAAAACAAAAATTGTCTGTTCTAGCAAAACAGTTTGGAGCGGACAGAAAATCTTTTAGGGAGTGAGTAAATTCCAAGATCAGAGTTGATGTTCATCATGGACCTTAGTTCAGCTGTAGAGCGCAAGATTTCTGAGTGTCTTTAAGTAGATTGCAAACAAGAAGCTAGATTATGTTATATAGGCCAAGTGTAAAATGAAATAAGGAAAAATGTGAGGTGAGGTGATGTAAACATGGTTTAGACTAGTGCTTTTTGCAGTCCTTACAGGTCCTGTGTGGCTGGAGTTAAAAGTTATTAGTACAGGTGATGAGCGCTAGCCAATATTAGTAAAAGGAATATTTAAAACACTTCTGTGTCAATGAAATACACTGATGCTCTACTTCTTAAAAAAAAAAAAAAAAATCAATATTTCTTTTTATTTTGTGAATAAATCATGATGTGGGCTTGTTTGAAACACATGCAGGCTTAAATGGTACCAATTAAGCCCATGCCAGACTTTTGAAATATATTTTATATTCTAAAGTGTACATCAAACAAATTAATACATTTTCAAATGAGAGATAAATCTTGCATTTTAACAACTGATTTTTCTTATAAACGATGTCAGTATCTATGAAAAACAAAAACTTTTGATTTTGGTGGGCTTAACGGTTCCACGTAACCTATACAATAAAACATATTTCAAGACACTAATAAAATTATTAAAACTGTGTATTTTAAGGAATATCATGTATTAATTATACCCGTTCAAGTAGTAGTAAGTAGTAAAGTTGCAGTACTTTGCTAAAAATAATAATTTTAAAAAGTTGCATTTTAGTTTCATTACATTTTAAAAGTAGTGTTGCCAAAACTCAGTATTGGACGGCCAGTGTCCCAGAGTTTAGCGTCAACTTGCCTTAACACACCTGCCCTAAAGTTTCCAGCATGCCTAGTAAGAGCTTGATTAGCTGATTCAGGTGTGTCTATTTGGTGTTGGAGCTAAACTCTGCAGGACACAGGCCGTCAAGGACCAAGTTTGGGCACCCCTGTTTTAAAGACTAAATGGTTAATGTTTTATGCCCTCACTTGATTGCCACTGATAATAAAATTGCATTAAACAATGAATACAGAAAAATTTTAAATGTTTCTTAGAGTGATTCTGTCTACACTGGCTATGGCACAAATTGACATGACAAATCTTCTCATTCTATTTCTGACATATTCCATACATTCACAGTTCATGATGAAACGTGTACAAGTCATGAGCGATGAGATGTCAGATATGAGGGAGAGAGGAAGTTACTTTCTTTTTTTAAGAAAGAAAGATTCCATTAAAAAAGTAAACTTAGATTTCATAGTGATTTTAAACTTACTTTAAAAGTCAACATCAAATGGCATTGGGGGGGATTCCCCCCTCCCTTTTTTCTTTCTTTAAATAAACGAATAGCTGGGAACAAGACCATTCTTTGACATTTTGAAAAGACTACATTTCTGGAAGAGGACAGAGAAATACATTTTCCACTCGGCAGCGCTCTCACATCATCACTCTGACAGAGAATTGACAAGTTTCAATCTCTCAACCAGCAAGAAGTCAAACAAGTCCACATTCCTCCCTCGCTCTACTTCAGCCTCTGTGTCTTATCACTGTCAGTGTCATCTCCAATCCCATCCTGTCCTCTGACCACCACAGGCTTCTTAGAGGAGCAGACAGTTTCCAGCTCATATTTTAAGAAACTACTAGATAAACAGGAGCTGTCAAACATTGTTCCATATTCCTTTCAGATACAGTTAATAATCTAGCACGCAGAAGTGATGTAGAAAGTCTATGTACACAGTTGTCTTCTGATGTGATGTCAGCATGAAGCAGAGAACCTACAACTGGGGAGCTGTTCATCCAGGACAATGTTTGCATTCAAAAGCAGCTGGAAGGAGGAAGTATTTATAAAGTCAAAATGAGTCGGCATGATGACCAAGACAAGGCAGTCACTGCAGCTGCAGAAGAAGATTTGGTGCAAACGAAGACGCACCTCGACTGTGTGGGAGTATTCACGTGTTAACGCTGCTGAGCATGGTTATATCTAACTTGTGCTTATTATAGCATAGTCCAGAGAAAGCCCACCTATATGTATGCGTCATGCAATAAATGGAGTTAAAGCTCTATTCTCCTCATAATTCGTTAGGTATAATGTTCCAGGTGTTATTTTGCATTAAACAATGCGGTCACTCAGATTTCCCCACAAGTAATTTGGCATTCTTCCTGGACTTCAATAGAACATTTAAGAAGTTCACTTTGAGAAGTTGAAAAGATGTTGTATTTGCATACTGGTTATTTAACTTTCAGGCTTTGAATCTCCTTACATTTAATTGAAAGTTTCGTTACTGTCCTTAAATTCGCCTTTGATCCACTGGGCTTTGTTCTGCTGTCTAGAGAACGAGATGAACATCAACATCTATTTTTGCTAGTTAATAGATTGACCCAAGCAATATGCATAGAAGCAACCAAAGTGAAGTGTCTTAGGGAGAGCCACTCATCAGCATGCATTATCATGAGAGACCCTTAGCGGTTACAGACAAGGTGATGAGTTCTATGTGCTGTGCTTCTAAATGAGATAAGCAGCTCACAGGAGCCTGTCCAGACGCTACGCTCCATCGGCGTCTAAGTGTTCTCCTCGTATTAACATCGCCGCTGACGGGTGTCAGTGTTCTGAAAGTTTCCCCTAACTTCACCTCATTGATTACTTAGTCAGCCAAATGATTTGCAAGACCCTGGAGGAGTACCAACCTGAAAAAGCAATTACGCAGAGGAAATGTAAAATAGAGTTTGGGCCAATTAAAGATTTTCATTTCTTGGTCTGCTGGGAGCTCCAGGCTGTTGTTGCAAGAGTCAGTCCGGCATATCCATTACTGAGATATTACGCAGGGTTTTACACAAGTCTACAGCCCGTAACGCTGGTGTTCTGAGCATTTACAGCACTCATGGCAGTGGATGCCCTCAAGGAACTTTACTGACAAATGTGAATGATTATTCAAAAAAGTGATTGATGAGTCAGTTTATCTCAGGTCTGTACCACTACAACCAACATCCCTAAAGCAACCCGCATGTGAAATTCCACCCACATTCACTTCCACATTTCTTTTCCTCCTTACAACACATACCAGAAATCAAAATGTGACACTTTGTTTTGGCATTCTGTTGGGTATGAGCAGGAATTTTTACCTAAACATAAGAATCCATACTCATCTACAATATCAAACTGTAACTCTACATTAGAAGTGAGAATTATTGATTCTTTTATGGTTTTAATTTATGGTTTGATTTGCAAAAACCCAGCATCCAAGACGACATGGGGGCGTCTTTCTTTTTCAGTCGAAAATAAATTAAGGTTTTTGAGAAAAACATTCCAGGATTTTATACATATAGTGAACTTCAGTTTGAGCCAATGGTCCAAATTGGAGTTTCAATGGAAATTTTTTTTTTTTTTATTTATTTTTTTTTTTTTAGAAAATTACCAATCATTTCGCTAGATAAGACCCTTATTCCTCAGCTTGGACCATGCACTGAAATTGCAATTTGGACCTTCAACTCGATGGCTACCAATGAAGTCCACCACATGGAGAAAAGTCCTGGAATGTTTTCCTCAAAAACCTTAATTTCTCTTCAGCTGAAAAAAGAAAGACATGGAGAACTCGTATGACATGGGGGTGAGTAAATTTTACAGTTTCTACACCCCTGGTTTTGACTTAATTGTGCAAGCTGTTTCATGGAAAGGTGTAAGAGAATATCAGAAGTATTATATTGATTATATCTCATGAACATACTATAATTCAATTGAAATATAAATGTGACCCTGGACCACAAAACCGTCACAGCTATTTTTGTAGCAACAGCCAACAATACATTATATGGGTCAAAATGATTGATTTTTCTTCATTAGATTATGACGTAAATATCATGTTCCATGAAGATGTTTTGTACATTTTTTACCGTAATATATTAAAACTTAATTTTTGATTAGTAATATGCATTGCTTAGAACTTTATTTGGACAGGCGATTTTCTCAATATTTAGATTTTTTGCACCCTCAGATTCCAGATTATCAAATAGTTGTATCTTCAAATAGTTCTTCAAATAGTATCCAATAGTTGGTCAAACAATGTCTTATCCTAACAAACCATACATCAATGGAAAGCTTATTTATTCAGCTTTCAGTTTCAAAAAAATTATCCTCATGACTCATAGTTTTATGGTCCAGGGTCACAAATATAAAATATTTATATCAGACGTAATTGCAACTTTATGGTACACTTTATTTAACACTTACGCCTAGCCACTTCTTATTAACCAAATGATATTTGCCACTCTAACCAAAGATATTTGCATTTAAATTCCAATTTGCAAGTCAATCTTGGCCACATTTATTATTTTTTTTAAATAAAAATTTCCAGCCAAAATAATCAATCACCAAATATTAAAGGAGAAGTTCACTTTGAGAACAAAAATTTACAGATAATTTACTCACCCCCTTGTCATCCAAGATGTTCGTGTCTTTCGTTCTTCAGTTGTAAAGAAATTATGTTTCTTGAGGAAAACATTTCAGAATTTCTCTCCATATAGTGGACTTCAATGGTGCCCCCAAGTTTGAACTTCAAAAATGCAGCTTTAAATGGCAAATCAACGATCCCAGCCGAGGAAGAAGGGTCTTATTTAGCGAAACGATCAGTCACTTTTTAACCTCAAATGCTTGTCTTGTCTCATCTCTGCAATGCGCATGGTCAATTCGGGGGACAATACAGTCAGTGTAGGTTGAAAAACTTCAGTCTCGTTTTCTTCTTCAACATCAAAAATCGCCCTACATCGCTGTTTTAGCTTTTTTAGTAAAGGACTTGTAAACACTGGGTTGGTACGTTTGCAGTGATGTATGACGATTTGGAAGTTGGGAAAAAAAACGAGATGGGAGTTTTTCAACATTCCCTAACTGCATTGACCCAGAAAAAAAATGAACTTGGGGACACCATTGAACTCCACTATATGGAGATAATTCCTGAATTTTTTTCCTCAAGAAACAATTTCTTATTGACTGAAGAAAGAAAGTCACAAACATCTTGGATGGCAAGGGGGTGAGTAAATTATCTGTACATTTTTGTCCTGGAAGTGAACAACTTCTTTAAAAGGCATTCATCAGTAAAACAAATGGCTGTGAGTCCAATATAAAAGTCCTGAAAATCCTGAAAATGGCTAGTGTCAACTAGAATTGAAAATACACTTTTAGGCTCATTATTTTTAGATTTGTAATAACTACAAACTATACACAAATATATAAGCCCAAGCAAAGAGCTGCAACAAAAAGCAGACACTGAAGGCTGAAATACACTATGACTTTTGTCCAGATTTTTGCCCTGATTTACAATCAGGACAAGTTGACGCTAGTTGCCGAAAGTCAGAGGCAGTTTGCAGATATGGGTTGACAGATTTCACAGAAAATTGTTTTGTGTTTCTCACATTTGATTTTTTTGAGCTGATTTTAGAACGCATATCGTTTTCATTGTTCACTTGTCTTCTAGCAACAAGGCTCATTTTTGAGTGCGTTTGCTCACTTTTTTTCGGAAAGACTTTGGCAGTGTGTGATCCACAGTCATTTAGTGTATTACGCACAGTTTTCACACTGTAATTACAACAATGTGATCAAGTGTATGATATCTAGGGTTTTAAAATCTGTTCAGATTCACATGTATATTCCATGCTTTAGTAACATTAGTAAAAGATGCTGAACATTTGTCAGAAACACCTGATGATATAAACTGAAGTGGATGCACTTGTACACCTCTTAATCTGAGCAAAAGAAACTGTAAGAAACAGCTGACAAACCCACTACAGGAAAGTCAAGGATTTGAAGAAGACTTCATGACACTGTATATGCCCTATTTCGATAATATGTTACATTTCATATATGAACTACAAAGTCAAACTAGGAAATATTTAGATGTGGTTTTGTTCAGTAAATTAATGCAGTTTGTTCAAATGTTGCAGGCAAGAAAACGACTACAAAAAAACAATCTAGGGCACATTTATGCAATGTGGTAAGCTCACTCTCGCTTCCCGTTAAGTTAAACAGGTCAAACACCTGAAAGACTCTGACAGCATATAACAACAACTGATTAATGCGGAGACGCTGGAACAAATCATGTTGTGTTTAAACACAGAAACACAGCTCCAATGTATTTTTTTAAAGGGGAAAAAATCCTTAAGGGAAAAACATACCTGTAGTAGAGGTGTTAAAAAATTTCCCAGGATCCTCTGGCACTTTGTGAGCGCTTCTCTCAGTGCTGAGAGTGAAGGGGGCCCTGCTGGGGGCCACGGCCTCTACGCTGGCGGGCTGGTTCACCCTGCTGTTGGGCTCCAGCGTTAGGCTGGCCTGGGAACCCCCTGTGGACGTCACCTTGGGTTTAGGCTGGGCTACGTTACGAGACGTGACTGGCCTGGATTCGTCGTCGCTGTCGAATCCGAATGGATCCTCTGAGCCGTCGCCATCTGAGACCTTGGACCTCTTGGTCTGATCTGTCACCTCGGCCTTCAAACCAGGCCTTTTTGCTCCCACCTTGGCTTTGTAAGTCGTCTCGCCCCATTTGGTGCTGAGCGTGGCTCTTTTATTGGACAACACCTCGTCAAACTTGGAGGTCCCATCGCCTCCTCTTCGGCTGTATGTTTTTCCAAATCTAGATGTCATTGTGGCATCTGTCTCATATTCCCTGTGAAAGATCATAAACTGTTACATGGCTGTTTTGTAAGCAAAAGTTGACTATTAACAACGTGTCTCAAGTTTAATCAGTTCATAATTAATAAAATAAACATTATTCTGCATTCTACATGTGTGAAAGATCTTGGGGCTACTGTGGTAAAACAGATGTACTCCTAAACTCATTCACACTTGGAAACTTCTTGTATTTCTGTGCTGAAACTAGATTTCCAGAATTATTTCATAATACGATTTAGATTTCTATACACATATGCATATCAAAATAAATAAGCTTACTTTACACCCTACATAGGTAAGAACAAACAATTTGATGTAATGTGCTCAAAAAATAAATAAATAAATAAAAAAACTCAGAAGTTTAAAGCAACAGTTAAAAAAACAAACAAAAAAAAAAACATTGCCCAAAATGCCCCCTCCCTTAAGCCATCCAAGAAATTTTGGATCACTTGCTCACCAATGGATCCTCTGAGGAATGGGTGCCATCAGAACGAGAGTTCAAACAGCTGATAAGCACATCATAATAATTCACATAACTCTACATGATCAATTATCGTTATTAGTTATCATTATTAGTTATAAGTTAAAAGCTATGCGTTTTAATAATCAAATCCTTTTTTCTTTTTTATTCAAGGCCTTTTAACTTTAAATTGTTGCTTCTGGCCAAAATACCAGTCCATAATAACGTTTCCTCCAGTGAAAAAGTCCGTCTCCTGTTGTGCTCTCACAAAATCCACCAACATTTGTTTAGAACTGTTTTGGACTGTTTTCACTTGTAAATATCTGTGCATATTTCTCTCCTGGCTGAGCCAATACAAGACTAGAGAAAGCAATATTACAGATAGAGAACTTGTATTTTAGTCAGAAGCAATGGTTTTAAGTTACAAAACAACTTATTAATGGATTTGCTCCTTACAAACACACATCTTTTCGCTTCAAAGATGCTAACTAATGGAGTGATCAATTGATGTAGATTCTTTTTAGTTTATTGTGATTTTGTTTTGTTTTTAATCAGCTGCTTGGAATTATTCTGATGGCACCCATTCACAGCAGATGATCCACTGATGAGCAAATTATTTGACAGGAGAACGACAGCTACATTTCTCCAAATAAGTCCCAACGAAGAAACAAACTCATTTATAACTTTGATGGCCTGAGTATAAGCAAATTTGCAACAAATTTTCATTTTGCACAGTGCAAAATCCAAGATCCTGACTACTGTAACAGTACTAAAAACCCCAAAACTACCACAGATTCTAGACAACGGTTGTACACCTGTATTTCTTGAAGCAAAAGCTATGGGACATTAATACAGCAATCAAACACAACCATGATATTAGTGCTAACTAGACAAACCTCCAAAATATTAAACAAAATGTACACTACAATTTCATTTAATACTTTCTATACACAATTCTATCTCATGTAACAATAACATAATAAGAACTAATCTGATATAATGTGCTAAAAAAAAACTCATAAATTTAAGATCATTTATCAACAATAAATAATAATAGGCGATGCAAATTCCAAGATCCTGACTACTACAGCAGCACAACAGAACTACCATGGATTTTAGAGTTGCATTTATTGAAGGAGCAAGTAAATGCCATTGAACATTAATATAGCAATCATTCAGTATCATAGTGTTACCAAAACAATAATTTTAGCTCTTTACTTGCAACCTAGCTAGTGCCAATCCTCAAAAATACAAAACAAAATTTATGCTACAATTCCAGTCGATATTACTACAAACACAGCGACTTTCCCTCAATAAACAGCAATAAACTAAAAAATGCTAAAAGCTAATATGATCATTAGCTAATGCTAATAATTTAACCTGTTCTCTTCTGTTTGTCTTACACTTTGCAACTTTCTTTCCTTGTCTACTCAAATAAGACGTTAACACAACTTCTTTATGTGGATTAAAACAAAAGAGTGTCTGAAAACCAGCTCAGTTAATAAAAACAACATAGCCATGCTAACGGCTAATGAACTAACAAGAGGATTAGCATGAAAAGGCTAGCAGGCTAATCAGGGAATGCTGTGAAATGCACTCTTGTATCCAGCATTAAAACGCATTCGCTACTTGGTTAAACAGTATATTTTTAATCTACTTTAAAGTACTAAACCCACAGCAGAACTAAAGGAGGTTAAATACTCGCCTGGTTGGTGAAGAGTGTGAATCCGGGCCTCTGAGCTCCACTAACACTATAAACAAACACTAAATACTGACAAGCACTGCTTCACGAGCTCCACCAGCACAGTTATACGTGTATCTGAGATATGAGTTTCGATATAACGGAATATAAAGATTCACAGACTTTCTATTTAAGTTTTCCTCATGTATTTCTGCCTCGATTGTTTCGGCTCTGAAACACCAACGGCCTCCATTCGCGTTCCCCCTCCCTCGCGTTTTCGCGTCACGACAATCGCGTCGCGGCACAGGCGTAAAAACGTTGACCAATCACGGGCCGCGCTCCGCATACGTCAGACGATTTTCGAGACGTGTAATTGGTTGGTCTTGGAAAGAGCCTTGAACTTGAACGCGATGGGCGTCACGTACTTCTCACTGAACTATGGGAAATGTAGGAATGTGTTGGTTTTATGTTAAGGAATTTAACGAAATAATGCTTAAAAGAAAATTACATACATACGCACTCAAATAGGCTATATTCAGCTAGAATCTGTCTAGTAATTAGTAATACAACCAATTGAAAATATAGGCTATGTATCAGTTTAGCATTGTCAGCAATTTGGGCCGAAAATATTTTTTTATGTAGCGTTTTATTTCTTTGGTTTGTTGTGTACGTTTGGTTAGTCAGGAATTTATAAATTTGTGTCATCTGACACTAACAGGTCAAGCGACCTACATGTCTCCTAGCAACAGGACCTGTCAACAAAAAGTAGACGTGGACCATAAACGTTAAGTTTCTTTCACTCTTCATTCACCTGTACAGTATTGCAAGGTTTGTTGAATGGATGTTAGTGTTTATTTAGGATATAGTGAGAAACAACGCCATACTCATTAAACTTCTTTAGTGTTTTAACGTCTTTAGTATTTAGATGTGGACTGTCAGTCAGCGCCACTGAAAGTATTTGGATTTAAAGAGAATGCACATCCAGTGGAGTCGGTTATCCAGCAGGAATATGCCATGCAGGCCTCACACAAGGTGGGTTAATAATGCATATGAAGTGTCATACTCGCCAAAAGTTTGGAAACATTACGATTTCTTCATGTGAATGAAGTCCTTTATGTTCACCATGAGTGCATTTATGTGCTTTAAATACAGTAAAAACACTAGTATTGTGAAATGTTATTACAAATTAAAAACAACCGCTTCATATTGTATGATAAATATTACAACATATATTTTTAAAATGTCATTTATTCCTGTAAGAAAAAACAGAATTTTCAGCATCATTGCTCCAGTATTAATTGTCACATGGATTGTCACAATTTTTATTATACATTTTGAACCCATATTTATGCAGAAACCATGATATACTACTATTTAAATATTTTTATTAAGCAAATATGCATTCAATTGAACAAAAGTGACAGTAAAACATTTATAATTATAATATAATAATATATAATAATGACTTAAGAACCATGTGACACTGAAGACTGGAGTAATGATTCTGAAAAGTTAGCTTTGCATCACAGGAATAAATTACATTTTAAAATATATTCAAATAGAAAACAGTTATTTCAAAATGTTTCACAATGTAATATTTCACAGCATAAGAGACTTTATTAAAAACATTTAAAAATGTTTCCAAACTTTTAACAAGTAGCCTACTGTAGATTTATAAGAATAACTTATAATAACAGTGTAAATTACAGTGTAAAAAACTGCACTGTAAATGTTTTTTTAAGTTGTAAATAAAAACAAAATTATTGGAGAATGAGAAAACTGCCTACTATTTTTACTTTAAAATTCAAGATTAATTTAAATTAGGCTTTCTTTGTAATTATTTGTGAAATCTACTTGCAAATTTTTTCATTGTTTTTATAATATTTTATTTGTGTTTTCTTTTTTTATTATTATTCAATGTAGCTAAAATACTCTACAATACTTCATATAGTTCACTTCATATAGTAACAGAATCACTACTTTTGGTTTTCAGGTTGATGTTTATAACCTCCCACCATTCACAACAAAACTCTACAAGAAGTGTAAGTATTAATCGTCTTCATGACTCTGTAGCATATTTATTTCCCTTTTGGAATATATAGCACATGCTGTTATTCTATGCTTCTAACAGGTGTCAGCTCACTCACTATGTCAGCGCACACAAGCCGGGCACACTAACCGCTGGCAGCTGGCAGGTGCTTTAGGCAGCGATCTGTTGGGTCAGGCACAGATTCAGAGGGCAGAGGAGTTTGGTGATAAATCAGCAGACAGAAAAATTAAATCAGGTGAGATGTGCAATCAGCCTAAAGAAACAAACTAATGTTTTGGACGACCTTTATACTCTGAATTATTGAAACTCCAGAGATAACACATAAAAAATAAATTACTGTCCTACCATATAAATCCCTTAACAGGGATAGTTTACTCAAAAATAAAAATTCTGTCATTATTTACTCACCCTCAAGTTTTTCCAAACCTGCATGAAGAATACTACTAACCAAACAGTTAACAGTAGCCATTGACTTCCATAGTATTTTTTTTTTTCTATACTATGGATGTACGACTACCGTCGACTGTTTGGTTACCAACATACTTCAAAATATCTTCTTTTGTGATCAGCAGAGGAAAGAATCTCATTTGAAATAACGATAGTGAGTAAATCATTACAGAATTTTCTTTTTTTGGATGAACTATCCCAACCATATGAAACCTTGTATTACAATTAAATCATAAACTATATATGAAAATTACCTTTAAAAATTATTTTAGCCAATATATGCATTGTAAATCATAACACAATAAAAATATTTTTAAATTTAGACCCAACAAATAACTAGAAATACTTTTCGTTCAGAAATTGCTAATAAATTTCAAAATTAATTCCAAAGAAACAGCAAGTAGACTCCAAAAAAAAATGTAAGACCTGTTTTAACATTTACGCTGTCACGGTTGTGTTCTATTTTAGTCTAGTTTTCTTTGTGTTTCTGTTTCCTGATTTAGTTCCTCAGTTCTTCCTAATTACCTTTTTAGTATTTAAGCCCTGTGTATTTAGTATTTAAGAACCTTTGCTTCTCAGTTCCAGTATTAATGTTGCTTTTCTGTGATCTTCCTGCCTGTGGATATGTTATTAAAGGACACTATTTGTTGCTCTACTGCTGCGTCGTGTGCCTTATGTAGTCAGAACGTGACATACACAGTTTAATTAATAGTAAAGTTCCATCAAATTGAATTTAATAATCCTTACATATTTCAATTGAATAATTGATTAAGGATTGTTCAGTTATTCAATTAAAATATGTTAGGATTGTTCAATTCAATTTGATGGAACTTTACCATTGACTAAGTTGCGCACATCTTAAAAAAGGCACTATTTATTTANAACGTGACATACACAGTTTAATTAATAGTAAAGTTCCATCAAATTGAATTTAATAATCCTTACATATTTCAATTGAATAATTGATTAAGGATTGTTCAATTATTCAATTAAAATATGTTAGGATTGTTCAATTCAATTTGATGGAACTTTACCATTGACTAAATTGCGCACATCTTAAAAAAGGCACTATTTATTTATTTATTTATGTATTTGAGTGCAGCATTTAATTAAACATGAAATTTTGGGGGAAAAGTGTTTTCTTGTAAAACGTCTTACAATAATCTGTTTCATTTAAAAATAAAATATATATATATATATATATATATATATATATGTGTGTGTGTGTGTGTGTGTGTATACAGTCATGGCACCCTTGCAATTCTGCAATTCTGAAAATGCAACACCTCTCTCAGAAAAGATTCAATTGCAAATGTTTTGGTATTCACATCCTTATTGTTTTTGTTTGCACTGTAACAACACAAATAAACAGAGAAGAAAAGCACGCTTGATAAAATTCCACACAGAACTCAAAAATGGCAAATTATTGGCACCTTGTCAAAATTTTAAGAAATAATTTCAAGCAAGTGATGCTCCTGTAATTTGTATTTAGACACACCTGTTGCAAGTAACAGGTGTGGGCAATATAGTAATCACACCTGCAACCAGTTAAAATGGAGAAAAGTTGACGCAACCTTTGTGTTGTGTGTCACACTGAGCATGAAGAAAAGAAAGAAGTGTAAGGAGTTGTTTGTGGATTTGAGAGACATGGACAATCTCAAGGCTACAAGTCCATCTCCAGAGATCTTGTTCCTATGTCCACTGTGCGCAATATCATCAAGAGGTTTACAGCCCATGGAACTGTAGCTAACCTCCCTGAATGTGGATGGAATAGTAAAATGAATGAAAACGTAGGACTGTTCGAAAGGTGGATAAAGAACCCTGATTAACTTCCAGGCAAATTCAAGCTGATCTGCAGACACAGGGTACAACAATCTGTTGCCATGTGAATGAAAAGAGACGCTATGGTAGGAGACCCAGGAGGACACCACTGCTGACACAAAGGCATAAAAAG
>JAHKKF010517751.1:2006-19419 GCA_019740295.1 Labeo calbasu | reverse complement strand
ATTTCACGATTCTGCAAATCTTTTTTCTAATTTTTTTATTCTTAAACAGTAGAAAACATCACACCATTAAGGCAGTACGATTATAAAAACAAAACAAAGAAAAAAGAAAGTATACACACACAAATCCCTTAAGAAAATTAGCCATGGTTGTGCTGTAGTAAAAGTGTAGTATACTCTGTAATCCTTTAGTAATACTTTGCATGTGCTTCACTTTATTTTTGCCACTTTTTTTTATTAGTATATTTTTATCTATTTCTCTTTTTTAAGAATTTGAAATAGAAGACAGGATTTTCTTAGTCAACCAAACTGAGTGCTAGAATGTTGTAGAAACAAAGAAAGATCTGGTTTGATGTTTATTTCAGCTCATGGAGGAGAAGAACATCTTGGCAGAGCAACTGCAGGCTGAGACAGAACTGTTTGCTGAAGCTGAAGAGATGCGGGCTCGCTTGGTGGCTAAAAAACAAGAGCTAGAGGAGATTCTTCATGACCTGGAGTCCCGTGTGGAGGAGGAAGAGGAGAGGAACCAATCTTTGCAGAATGAGAAGAAGAAAATGCAGTCACACATACAGGTGAGGACTTCACTGGGGAAGTATAATCCTTGATCTGCTGTAAACTTTCTGAGAGAGTAAGTCTGTATCTAAAACTTCTGGGTAGGAATAATGAATAAAGTTAGAAGGTTATAGAAACCACAAGTGTGCGTGTGTGTGTGTGTGTGTGTGTGTGTGTGTGTGTGTGTGTGTGTCTTCAGGACCTAGAGGAACAACTAGATGAAGAAGAAGCTGCCCGACAGAAGCTTCAGTTGGAGAAGGTGACTGCTGAAGCCAAGATAAAAAAGATGGAGGAAGATATTCTGCTACTGGAGGACCAGAACTCCAAATTCCTAAAGGTCAGTGCAGAAGTCAACTGCTTAATCAAAATGCAGCCCCGGGTCTTTGTGATAAGGATGCTTTGGGAAGATCTTTGCAGGAGCAAAATAAACTCTTCCTTTCCTCTCTATCCCTCAGGAGAAAAAACTCTTGGAGGACCGTGTCAGTGAGATGACCTCCCAGCTGGCTGAGGAAGAAGAGAAAGCCAAGAACCTTGGCAAAGTCAAAAACAAGCAAGAAATGATGATGGTAGACCTGGAAGGTGAGGACTGGGTTGAATATGGGTAATTTTATTTAAGTAAATCTAAAGCAGTGAGTTTTACATGTTTGGGTGTATCTGTTTGACCCTCAGAGCGTTTGAAGAAAGAGGAGAAAACTAGGCAGGAGCTTGAGAAAGCCAAAAGAAAGCTGGATGCTGAGACCACAGACCTACAGGACCAGATAGCTGAGCTGCAGGCCCAGATTGAGGAACTCAAAATCCAACTGGCCAAGAAAGAAGAGGAGCTGCAGGCTGTACTGGCCAGGTGAACATCTATTCATTGAGGAACACAAAATAAGAACAAGAAAAAGACAGCTACTCTCACCAGTAAAAATCCTCTTGGAGCCGAAATAGTTTGGCTGTTGTCTAGCTGACCGTGTCTAAACAATAACTTATTGTAGGCCGAGTTATGATGCCGTCATATAAATTGGTTTATTAGTCATGGAAAGTTTTTATTCTTGACCTTTGTTTGTTAATATTGTGCAGTCCTGAAATCATTTGTTCAATTGGTTTAACGTTGCTGTTGTGACATCACACCATAGATATGTTTGCCCACCCTCCATCTTTTCACACTGAGGACAACTGAAGGACTCGTATGCAACTATTACAGAAGGTTCAAATGCTCACTGATACTCCAGATGGAAATATGATGCATTAAGAGCTGGGGGTGAAAACTTTGGAACAGAATAAGGATGTGTACATTTTTCTTATTTTGCCTAAATATCATATTTTTTTTCATTTAGTACTGCCCTTAAGAAGATACTTGCGTGTTTCTCAGAAGACAAAATAAGAATAATTTACACATCTTCATTCTGTTCAAAAGTTTTCACCCCCTGGCATCTTTTTTTTTTTTCCTTCTGGAGCATCAGTGAGCTTTTGAACCTTCTGTAATAGTTGCATATGAGTCCCTCAGTTGTCCTCAGTGTGAATAGGTGGATTTCAAAATCATACAGTCATTGTTGGAAAGGGTTCAAATACACAAAAATGCTGGAAAACCAAAGAATTTGTGGGACCTGAAGGATTGTTCAGGACAAACGAGGGACTCATGAACAACTATCTGTCCAAAAAAAAAAAAAACCACACACACACAGCTGTGAATCATTTAGGTAACAGCACAGTATTAAGATTCATGTGTATGTAAACTTTTTAACGGGGTCATTTTTATAAATTTAACTATTATTTTCTCTCGTGGACTATATGTAAACGTCTTTTATGTGAAATATCTTATTCAGGTCAGTACTAAATAAAAAATAACACATTTTTTATGATCCCTCTTATTTTGGTAAAATAATTAACATCTTGCAGGTTCTGCAAGGTGTATGTAAACTTTTGACTTCAGATGTATTTACAATTTAAAGGAAGTGATTATTAGAAATAGCATTCTTTTGTCACATTATTAAACACTTTACTGTTACATATGATCGATTTACGGTTTCCTTGCTGAATAAAAGTATTAAATTCTTTAAAAAAAGATTAAGCAACAGAAGTTTTTTCAATATTGATAATAATGAGAATTATTTCTGGAGCAAATCCACATATTTATATCCATTCAGTAATAATCTGCTTAGCAGGTATATAATTATTTCACTTGTGAAGAAGAAGAAAAAAAACAAAAAAACAATTGTAAGTGAGGTTATTTACATATAGGAGCCTTAAAAGTGCAGTAGCAAAAATTGGCCTAGATTTTAAAGGACTGTTTAATTAATGAACCTCAGAAAGTTTTTAAACAAAAAGTGTAGAATATAATCTAATTTAGCGTGCGTCATTTTGCTAATAATCTTTGCTCATGTTTGTTGTTTCACAGAGGTGATGAGGAGGTCGCTCAGAAGAACAATGCTCTGAAGCAAGTGCGGGAGCTTCAGGCTCAGCTTGCTGAACTCCAGGAGGATCTTGAGTCTGAAAAAGCAGCCAGAAACAAAGCTGAGAAACTCAAGAGAGACCTGAGTGAGGAACTGGAGGCTCTGAAGACCGAGCTGGAAGACACCCTGGACACCACTGCCGCCCAGCAGGAGCTGAGGTACAAGAGTCTGCATCAGGAACTAATTCCAATCTACAAATCTTTTCACCGTGACCACAAAATGCAGCTAGTTGTAACTTTATCAAATATGTCTTGCCTAATAATGTGTCTTTTGCTCTTAAAGGACCAAACGAGAGCAGGAGGTGGCAGAGCTAAAGAAGGCCATCGATGACGAGTTGAGAAACCATGAGTCTCAAATTCAGGAGATGAGACAGAGGCACGGCACAGCTCTGGAGGAGATCTCTGAGCAGCTGGAGCAGGCCAAGAGAGTAAGCCACAGAGAAGAAGAGTAAATGACTCATTACCGTAGGGAGGGATTTCAGTTCTAATGTCTCAACTGGAACCCTGCCAGTCGTCGGCTGTCAGAATGATGTGTTTGGAATTCATTTCCTCGTTCAGTGATTGAATACGGTGTGGTCTCCTGTTGATACAGTTCAGGCAAAAACTGCCTGTCTCTCACATTGTCTGTCTGTCAATTTTAGGTCAAGTCAAATCTGGAGAAAAACAAACAGACTCTGGAGAGTGATAATAAGGAGCTGGGCAATGAGGTGAAGAGTTTGCAGCAAGCCAAGTCTGAATCGGAGCACAAGAGAAAGAAACTTGAGGCTCAGCTGCAGGAGTTCATGGCCCGCTTCAGTGAGGGAGAGAAGGTTAAAGGAGAACTTTCAGACCGCTCCCACAAACTACAGGTCAGTGCTGTTACACTGTATCGCATAAACCACAAGTGAGCGCTGTTATACTCCTCTCGTAATCATTTCTATTACATATCCATGAACTACTGTTACTCTCCCTCCTCCCTCAGATACTACAGATAACTTGTTTAATTTGTTTTTTGGACTGAAAGTGTGGCTGTAATTACGGCTGCACGATTATTAAAAAAAAAAAAAAAAAATCACGATTATGGCTTAATGGGATTATCGAATTGCAATTATAAAATGTGCAATTATTCAAATTAATTGCAATTATTATTATATAAATTGCAATAATTAAATATTAGCGTATGTACCATTTAAATTATTATTATTATTATTATTATTATTATTATTATTATAATATAATAACCAATTCCATATGTTATTTTATAGTCATATTGATAAATAATCACAACATTGTGCCCTACGAACAAGCACAGTTATTTTTATTTTATTTTTTTATTTGTACAAATTTTGTATCAATTTTGTAATGAAAAATCATTTTTTTTTCCCCTTAAAGGAGAAGTTCACTTCCAGAACAGATAATTTACTCACCCTCTTGTCATCCAAGATGTTCATGTCTTTCTTTCTTGAGTCATAAAGAAATAGTTTTTTGAGGAAAACATTTCAGGATTTCTCTCTATTTAGTTGACTTCTATGGTGCCCTGATTTTGAACTTCCAAAATGCAGTTTAAATGCAGCCTTAAAGGGCTCTAAATGATCCCGGCTGAGGAAAAAGGGTCTTATCTACAGTCATAAAAAAAAATTACAATTTATATAGTTTTTAAACCTCAAATGCTCGTCTTGTCTAGCTCGTGAACTCTGTGTATTCAAGTTCAGTTAGAGTATGTTGAAAAACTCCCATCTCATTTTGTCCTCCAAAATCATTCTACATCACTGTTTTATCTTTTTTGTAAAGGGGGTTTGATCTCATTTGATTGTTCACTTCGTAAACACTGGGTCGGTACTTATGCAGCGATGTAGGACGATTTTGAAGTTGGAAAATGAGAATGAGAAAATGAGATGGGAGTTTTTTGACATACATTAACTGTCTTGAACCGGAATACACATAGGAGTTCATGCAGAGCTAGACAAGACGATCATTTGAGGTTAAAAAGTATATAAATTGTCAATTTGTTTAGAAAATGACCAATCGTTTCGCTAGATAAGATTCATCTTCCTTGACTGGGATTGTTTAAAGGCCTTTAAAGCTGCATTTAAATTGCATTTTGTAAGTTTAAACTTGCGGGCACCATAGAAGTCCACTATATGGAGAGAAACCCTGAAGTGTTTTCCTCAGAAACATCATTTCTTTTAGACTGAAGAAAGGAAGAAATGAAAATGTTGGATGATGAGTAAATGGTGAGTAAATTATCTGTAAATTTTTGTTCTGAAAGTGAACTACTTCTTTAATTGTGCAGTCCTAGCTATACTTTTTGCTCCTCAATAAACAAGTGACTCTAACAATTTTCAAAAATAAAGTGCCTTTAGAAAATGTTTCCGCTACATTTAAATGTTTTTTTTTGTTTGTTTGTTTTTTTTAAAACATCTTTGTACTACAGAGAATTAAACAGTTTGGTTACATTCAGACTTCATATTTCATGTGAGACCTTGTACATTTAGGAGGCTTTCACAGTAGTACTTTTGGTGGAGTTTGGTTCATTTGGATAATATAAACCAGTACCAGATGCTTTCATTTTGCTGTCTTCTGCATAGTTGTTACCTTGCATCATGGGTAAACAGGTGCCACTTTGATTATGCAATCATACCATGGTTCAGAACCAAAAAACACCTTGTGAACACAAACCAGCAGGGGGTTCAGTCAAACTCCAGTTCAGACCAGGCTATCCAACAAAGTGTTAAAGCACCTTTAAATAGATCATAATCCATTTTTTTTTCTTTTCTTTTTTCTGATCTGTTGCAGACGGAACTGGACAATGTTTCTTCTCTATTGGAAGATGCTGAGAAGAAGGGAATTAAGCTGGCCAAAGATGCCTCCAGCCTAGAGAGTCAGCTTCAGGACACTCAGGTAATGTGTCTCTGTGAACAGGAAGCACTGGAGAAGTAAATGAAGCAGTGTTTAACATTTATTAGCTGCCAACAAGGTGGATCCATAGTATGCTCCTGAAGTAATTTCATTATTGAGTCAGCAATAAAAGACTGCACTGATTTAATGAAAACAATAGATAGGCTACTCACAAGAAAAGGTGTGTGATGTGATTGAGTCATGCTTGTTTATTATTGTGGATGTAGGAGCTGCTTCAAGAGGAAACGCGTCAGAAGCTGAACCTGAGCAGTCGTATCCGTCAACTGGAGGAGGAGAAGAACAACCTTCAGGAGCAGCAGGAGGAGGAAGAGGAAGCACGAAGGAACCTGGAGAAACAACTGGCAACACTACAAGCCCAGGTACGCACAATCTTTTTTAATGAGGGCACACGGCATGTCAGTTAAGATCAGCATCTAGCACTCAGACACATTCATTAAGAATGTCATTCATCAAGAAAAGCTTTTTTTGGATAGCTGGTGGATACCAAGAAGAAGCTGGAGGATGATGTGGGAGCTCTTGAAGGATTGGAGGAGGTCAAGAGGAAGCTGCAGAAGGACATGGAGGGGGCCAGTCAGAAGCTGGAGGAAAAGGTCATCGCCTACGACAAGCTGGAGAAAACCAAGAACAGACTGCAGCAGGAGCTTGATGATCTTATGGTGGACCTGGACCACCAGAGACAGATCGTCTCCAACCTGGAGAAGAAACAGAAGAAGTTTGACCAGGTTTGAATTGGTTTTGAGAGACAGTTTACCCAAAAATAAAATTTGTGACCTTGGACCACAAAACCAGTCATAAGGGTCAATTTTCTGAAACTGAAATGTATACATCAATTTAAAAAAATACATAAATAAGCTTACCATTGATGTATGGTTTGTTAGGATAGGACAATATTTGGCTGAGATGCAACTATTTGAATATCTGGTTTCTGAGGGTGAAAAAAAAAAACTTGAAATATTGAGAAAATCGCCTTTAAAGTTTGCTTGGCAATGCATATTACTAAGCAAAAATTAAGTTTTGATATATTTATGGTAAGAAATGTACAAAATATTTTCATGTAACATGATCCTTTGGCATAATAGAAAAATGGATAATTTTGACCCATGCAATGTATTGTTGGCTATTGCTACAGATATACCCATGCTACTTGTGACTGGTTATGTGGTCACATTTGTCATCATTTACTCACAAATGAACTCTGACCAATGTACCAAATATGAGAAACTGAAGCTCAAGCATGATTGCTTGACGTGTGAGAACCAGCTTTTATGATGTCTTGATGAACTTTTTGAAGTATCAAAGTTTTAGTGGAATGTACTTTCAGTGAATAGACAGCAATCTCTCAGGTTTTATTTAAAATATCTTAAGTTGTGTTTGGAAGTTCAGTAGGAGTCTTGTAGGTTTGCAGTAATATGAGTGTGAATAACTGATGAAAAAAAATTATTAGGTAATTTTGGTTATTTTAAATATATATATTTTTTTATTATCTTTAAATATTACTGAAAAACGTTATCATTTTAAATGGAAATACTCACAAAGGCATTGGTTGATGTGTATGTCAGATGCTGGCGGAGGAGAAGACCATCTCTGCACGTTACGCTGAGGAGAGGGACCGTGCGGAGGCCGAGGCGAGAGAGAAGGAGACCAAAGCTCTGTCTATGGCCCGAGCTCTGGATGAAGCTCTGGAGGCTAAAGAGGAATTCGAGAGACTCAACAAGCAGCTCAGAGCCGAGATGGAGGATTTAATGAGTTCCAAGGATGATGTAGGCAAGAATGTAAGTCACTGTGTTACTGGAATTTTATACTATTATATTACACATGTGGTAATGTTGTTTTAAAGAACCTTTGGTGTTTTGTAAACAGCAGATTTTATTGGCTTTTTTTGTTCTAAAACCTCCTAATGTGCTGACACTCTAAAGCATGTGCTAACTAAGTGTGATGAAACAAGTTTCAGGTGTCAAGTAATTTGCCTGTCATCACTGACAGCGGAATACTTAGCAAAGCGACAAAATAAGCCAGTCACAACATATGCATGTTTAATATACAGCATATGGAGCAGGATATTTCACTGTCTGGATCTATTCAGAGTGCTGTGGCAAATATAAAAGCAAAAAATAAAATAAAATGCTAATTTGGACAGAAACCTGGAAAGATCTGGGAATTTGTCATAAAAATGTGATGTTGAAAGTGATCTGCAAAAATGTGAAAATAGAAAATTGATATCTTCCTCTGCAATCTTTAAAAAAAAATGTGGAGAAATGTTTAGAAATGTGAAGTAAATATGAATGTCTAGAGAAGTCCTGGATTTATCGCTCAGCACTTGATCACAATATGTCTGGTTATGACACAATCTTAACATCCTGTAATCTGTAGGTCCATGAGCTGGAGAAATCCAAACGCACTCTGGAGCAGCAGGTAGAGGAGATGCGCACTCAGCTAGAAGAGCTGGAGGACGAACTACAGGCCACAGAGGATGCCAAGCTGCGCCTGGAGGTCAACATGCAGGCCATGAAGGCCCAGTTTGACCGAGACCTGCAGGCCAGAGATGAGCAGAATGAGGAGAAGAAGAGAGCACTGGTCAAACAGGTCGGTGGAATTTATCATTTTTGAGGATAACAAGCCATTTGGGAATGAAAATGATCTCATTTTAAGATTAAAAGTGGTTCATTCACTGGTACCTGTTTTTATCAACTTAATTTATCCATGTTTTTACAATGTTCTATTATATTCAATTGTTTACTACACCTTTTAAATAAGAATATTTTAAGTACTGCTTTTTAAGTCATGTTACCAAGAAGAGTTTTTTTTTAAACATTCAAAGTACTTAAGTATTAACCATTTTATTGCCATTTTATATGGTTCATGTGCTTGCAAGTAAAATAAGTCAGTGCTGTGCAATAAAGGGTTAGTATCTTAAGAAGCAACAAGTAATTTTTTTTTTTACTTTTTTATTCAAAGTAAATCTGATGCAGTTTTTTGATCCATGATTCCTCTTCCTTCAGGTGCGTGAGATGGAGGCGGAGCTTGAAGATGAAAGAAAGCAGAGAGCTCTTGCTGTAGCTGCCAAGAAGAAACTGGAGATGGACCTCAAAGATGTGGAAGCGCAGATCGAGGCTGCAAACAAGGCCCGTGATGAAGCCATTAAACAGCTACGCAAACTCCAGGTACAGTCTCTTCTAGAATGCTGCTGTGCATGCACAGAAATGTGCTTGATAATGCAAGAAATGACACATTTACTGTTAGCATAATCTGTTTATCCTCAAAAGCTCGTATCAGCTAATATGCATCAGTCTTTCAGTAGTGACACAGATGTCTACATGACTGACTGCATTACTGTCAGTGCAGAGATGTTACAAAATCTGAGAAGTACAGATGGCGACATTTCTTTTTCAAACCAGGCCCAGATGAAGGACTACCAGAGGGAGCTGGAGGAGGCGCGTGCTTCTCGTGATGAGATTTTCGCTCAGTCTAAGGAGAATGAGAAGAAGCTCAAGAGTCTCGAGGCTGAGATTCTGCAGCTGCAAGAGGTAAAAACCTGAAAAACATTTGTAAAAAGCCTTTCTGAAGAATCTTTTCCTTGTTTTTGACTGTTTTAAATCAGATTAGTTAAACTGGATAGTCTTCATGGTTTGGTTGTGATTGTGTTTTTAGGACCTGGCATCTTCAGAGAGAGCTCGGCGCCATGCTGAACAGGAAAGAGACGAGCTCGCTGATGAGATTTCCAACAGTGCCTCTGGAAAGTGAGTCATTGTGCTGCAAACCGCTTAAAGGGATAGTTCACCCAAAATTAAAATTACCTCATGATTTACCCACCCTCAAGCTATCCTGTGTGTATATAACTTTCTTCTTTCAGGTGAGTACAATTGGAGTTATATTAAAAAATGTCTTGGCTCTTCCAAGCTTTATAATGGCAGTGAATGGGTGTTGAAATTTTGAAGTCCAATAAAGTGTATCCATCCATCATAAAAAGTACTCCACACGGCTCCAGGGTTTTAATAAAGGCCTTCGGAAGCAAATCGATGCATTTGTGTAAGAAAAATATCCACATTTAAAGCTTTTATAAAGCATTATCTCAAGCTTCTGCTAAATGTCATATGAGTGTACACGAGAGAGTGGCGTTCCAGCGGATGAAGCAGGACGTAGACAAACACAGTGACGACCTCGCTAGTGCAGTAGAGAGCAAAACAAAACACCAGTCATGAATTAGAAGTACAAAGATTTGTAAAGAAAAATGTTGGAGGATTTTGATAAAACCCACTAGGAGACTGGTTTTCCTTTGCTGTAAACAAAACTCGTTTTTTGCAAGACTAGCATAGTGTCAGCGGAGCTTACACTACACCTACGTCATCTACTGGAACGCCACTCTCTCGTGAGCACTCGTGCAACAGTTAGTGGAAGCTAGAGATTACGGTTTATAAAGTTTTATATGTGGATATTTTTCTTACACAAATGCATTGCTTTGCTTTAGAAGGACTTCATTAAATCCCAGGCGCCATGTAGAGCACTTTTTATGATGGATGGATGCACTTTATTGGACTTCAAAATCTGAACACCCATTTACTCCCATTATAAAGCTCGGAAGACCCAGGATATTCTTTAATGTAACTTCGATTGTATTTGTTTGAAAAAAGAAAGTTATATACACCTAGGATGGTTGAGGATGAGTAAATCATGGGGTAATTTTCATTTTTGGGTGAACTGTACCTTTAAAGTCAGTGTGAACTGAAAGTTGCAACTGAATTTACTTTAGTATTGTGATGTGTACAAGTAAAACAGATTATTGAATGATGACAATTAGAGGATGGAATGTTCCATATATCACAATTTCTATTGTATTCTGACTTTGTTATATTTTGCTGTTAATTAATTTGCTTTTCTATTTATAGTTTGTACAAAAACAAGATTTATCATTCATTTATGTTTATTCTTTCAGGGCAGCCCTCTTGGATGAGAAGAGGAGGCTGGAGGCTCGCATTGCTCAGCTGGAGGAAGAGCTAGAGGAGGAACAGAGCAACATGGAGCTCCTGAATGACCGCTTCCGCAAGACCACTATGCAGGTGCAGTGTTGAAGAAGCTTCTGTATTTATGCAGTTAAACCTGTCAGCCTTGCCTATTCTCAAAGTACGTGTGCTTGTGACACGTCACGTCTTCAGTAACAGCTGTTGTGTCTGTATTTCAGGTGGATACCCTGAACACAGAGCTGGCAGGTGAGCGCAGTGCCGCCCAGAAGAGCGAGAACGCCCGTCAGCAGCTTGAGCGGCAAAACAAAGAGTTGAAGTCTAAACTGCAGGAACTTGAGGGATCCGTCAAATCAAAGTTCAAGGCCTCTATCGCCGCACTGGAGGCCAAGATTATCCAGCTAGAAGAGCAGCTTGAACAGGAAGCAAAGTATGCAACAGTGAAAAGAAACCATTTAACGCCACATTCTGAATCTGCCAAAAGACGAGTTGGTGCCAATGGGTTTTGTTAACGAGCTGTGCTCTTCACAGGGAGAGAGCTGCAGCCAATAAGATCGTGCGTCGCACAGAGAAGAAACTCAAGGAGGTGTTCATGCAAGTGGAGGATGAGCGTCGCCATGCCGACCAGTACAAAGAGCAGGTGAATGAAACCCGAAGCCTAATCTTCTTTCTCAAAGTGTACTGGGCACTGGCTGCTTACACTGAATACATGTTGAAAAAATTAAGTTTCCACTTTCCAAGCTTCAGTAACAACATTTCCTTGAGCTGTTTATTAAATGGCTTTCAAACTTTCAACTGATGGGCTGGTTTTATAGCATTTCCGTGTTGTGTTTAGTATTAAAAAGTATTTAAAAAGGCTGTTTTCTATTTGAATATATTTTCAAATGTAATCCATTCCTGTGATGCAAAGCTGAATATTCAACAACATTACTCCAGTCTCCACACTCAGAATTTCTGTCTGTCTTTAGATGGAGAAGGCGAACTCCCGCATGAAGCAGTTGAAGAGGCAGCTGGAGGAGGCTGAGGAAGAGGCGACTCGAGCGAACGCCTCCCGCAGGAAGCTGCAGAGGGAGCTGGACGATGCCACCGAAGCTAGTGAGGGTCTGAGCCGAGAGGTCAACACGCTCAAAAACCGCCTCAGGTACAGGGGTTGTGCCAGTGCAATCAGTACTTTAGATCCATGTATCAGTATTTCTGTTTATGTATGTGAGTGTATAACAGTGCTATTATTCACTGCCATTGCAGACACAAAATATATCCAAAAAAGCTGTTCAGCTGTAAAAACAGACAAGTCTCATATTGGCACTTTTGGAATTATCATCAAATTGTTGGACCAGAGTGATTGTTATATAAATTGTACATGTTTTGGTTGGGTTGGTGTTGTTATTGTTAACAAAAACTAAAGCTCCTTTTCATAAATTGAAAAAGGCTGAAATGAAATAAAATATAAACATTAGATAAAACTTATACTTAAAAACTCATACTTGAAATGCTTGAAAATTCGAATTGTTGCCTTAACTAAAAACAAACTAAAATAAAGGACTAGAATTACATAAACTGAAATGTTATGCTAACTAGAAATATAAAAACGACTAACAAAAATTACAAACACAAAGCAAAATTACTAAAACTGAAATAAAAATAAATTGATGCTAAATAAAAATATTTTATAAAAATACTAAAAAAAACAAAAAAAACAAATAAAATAAATGCTAAATAGAAAAAAACATATATAACAAAAATGACAAAAGCACATACAGTTACTAAATTGCTAATAGAAATATCTAAAAAAAACCCTAATAAAAATAACAAAAATAACAGTAAAATTACTAAAACTGAAATTAAGGCCAAATATTTTTTAAACAAAAAAAATTACTAAAGCACATTAGAAAATTTCTAAAACTGCAAAAAAAAAAAAAAAAATTGCTAAATCGAAATAATAAAAAAACTGTTACAAAATGGCAATATCCTTAAATTGCTAAAACTGAAATTATTTAATGCTAAATATTTTTAAACCTAAAAAATGACAAAATCACAATTACTACAACTGAAATAAAATTAAAGCCAAATATTTTGAAAACTAATAGCAATGATGAAAGCAGATAAGAATATTACAAAAACTGCAATAAAATAACTGATAAATAGAAATTTTAAAAACTGCTAAAAAAATGACAAGTTCATCAGATTACTAAAACTGAAAAAATGAATACTAATTTTTTTTTAAACTAGAAAATTACAAAATCACAAAATTGCTAAAACTGAAATATTTTTAAAACTAATAAAAATTACAATAGCACATAAATTTCTACAACTATTATAATATAATTACAACTGCTAAATGGAAATATCTAAAAAAAACTAATAAAAATAACAAAAGCACATTAAATTACTAAAACTGAAATAAATGAATGCTAAATATTTTTTAAACTAAAGAATGATCACAAAATTCACAATCACAAAATTACTAAAACAGAAATCAAATTAAAGCCTAATATTTTTTAAAACTAAATGACAAGAAAATTGCTAAAACTGCAATAAAATAAATAACTGCTAAATAGAAATAATAAAAAGACTTAAAAATGACAAGCTCACCAAATTGCTATTGCTGAAATAAATAAATGCTAAATATGTTTTTAAACAAAGATTACACAATCACAAAATTACTAAAACGCTAAAGTCAAAAAGTCATAAAGTCAAAGCTAAATATTTTTTAAACTAAAAAAAAATGACAAAAGCGCATTAGAAAATGGCTAAAATAAAAATAGATAAATAGAAATAAAAATTAAAAAATTAAAATGACAGGCTCATTAAATTACTAAAATGGAAGTAAATCTGAAATGTATATAAAAATCAAAAGATAATTTAAAATAATAAATATTATAAATAATAATAAAGTAACACTGTGTTGGGTAACACATTCTAACACCTCATTTACTGTCCTGCAGGCGAGGAGGTCCCGTCAGTTTCTCATCCAGCCGTTCTGGCCGCAGACAGCTGCAGATGGAAGGGGAATTTTCTGACGACGACGCAGACAGCAAGGCCAGCGACCTGAACGAGAACCCGCCTACTCCAGCGGAGTAGAGCACGGCGCCCCCCTGTGGTCATCCAGCCCCACTGCTTCCTCCTCTCCAGCACCTCATTCTTCTCCTTTAGCTATGTGGGGTCAGCGGTACAGAAAGAGGACCAGTGAGCGACGTAAACACAAAACTACACTAACACATCCACAGACACACACAACACACTCAGACATAAGCTACCCTCAAACCTCCATTTCTATCCCCTCCCTACCAAGGGAGCATCAACTCTGCCTTATTCTAAATACAAGATGCTTCAAGACCGAGTGTACACACGCCAATTAGTGTTTCCTGCAACTGTAGCCAACGAAATACCGCGCTCGCGGCCGAACACACTATAGAAGTGCATTTCTCGCTTCGTGTACACGAATATGCTCATTCACAAGAGCGTGCGGTGAAAGCGTTCACTCCGATCTAGTTTAATGATGTAAAACCATCGGCTAGCTAAGCAAACGTGACGGAATGGATCCTAGTTGTACAGTACAGTTCACGGTCTGCAGATCTTGGGTCGATAGAGATGCATGTGCTGCTCGTTCGCTACACTAAAAGAAAAAAAACGTCCTGTGGCACTGGACCGGATCTGAAACGGACCAGAAAAGGAAAAACTGTGAAAAAAGCTGCTCGCTTCAGCATCTCATTAACGTTTAAACACATTAAATAGTTAAAACACAAGAAATCCTGCGGGTGACTGCGTTAGGCGTTTATCTTCATTTAACTCGAAGCCTGTTTGGGAGATTTAGCGATTTGTGTTTTAAGAATTTGGATGTAATCGCCTTTAACTGCACATCGTAAGAAAGCCATAAAAGGCCACTTCAACTGGAAAGGAAATATGAAGTATTCTGGATGCAAATGCACATCAAGACTTTACATATGTAATCTCTTTAGGGTTTTTTTCTCCCCCCTGTATGTGACAGTATGATGGTACTTCTCAAATCCAGCTGCTCTATTAGATACACTACAAGTGAAACAGCCACCAAAGAAAGTTTATTGGAACTTAAAATGAAGGAAGAAGTCCGAAACGGTCCAGACGTCAAGTTGAGATCTCTACGTCGGCGCTGAAAGCAACTGGAAATATTGAACACGTTAATTCACAGGCACTTCATTGAATTTTCGTTAACTCGAGACTGGGAGTTTGGCGTGTGGACGGGATGCTTTGAACACTAGTAGTATTAAAGAGGATGAGCGGAAGGCGTACTAACCTGTTCCACTGTTAGCATTTAATGACGTGTTTCTTAAAGTGCCTTAGACACTAATTAGAAAACATCCATGAAAGTATGTCACGTATCAGTAATGAAGAAACGCTAACATGAAGGCAAATCTGGCAATTGAAATAAAATGCTATGTAACCCTTTTTTTGGTTGTTCTTTTGTATTTTACTCTGCTATGAATATCATATCCAGTATATAGGTCTCATATCCCTTGTTATTCTCATGAAGATCTGAGGGAAATCAGTGTTAATGTTGGTTTGATATAAAGAAGCCTCTGCCTCAGGCGGCGAGGAGCAAGTGTGATTTCATTTGGTTTAAAGCTTTATCATCCATGATCTAGTTACTATTATTGCAGTTATCATTATTATTGCTATATTACCACTTCTATTACTGGACTGGCTGTTGACAACCAGGCGTTCAACTGCAAATGTCTCTCCTCTTGTTTTTCTCTTGTATACTGTAACTATTTCTAGATGACAGTGAGTTTTGTAAAGGAAAAAAATAAAACATTCATTGTAGAAGAAGCATGCTTTCTCCTGTTTCTAAAGTTGCTTTTCATTTCTTATTGAAATAAAGAGGAGTGATGAGTGATGTTCATTATGGTGTAATATGTTAAATAGTCGTTGACTAAAATGCAGTATTTTAATGCTTGGTATACACATAAAATATAGGAACATATAACTTTGTGTGTAGAAAGATAATTTTATATATAGAGAGAGAAAGAGAGAGAGAGAGAGATAATATATGAAGCTTTTTTGCAAAAATGGGTAACTTTTTTTTTTTTGCTATATTTTTCTATAGCTTGTAATTCTACATCTGTAGCTCTCATTAACTCTGAACCCACACTAAATGTGCAATGTGTTTGCATCTTTTCATGTACAGCTATAGCTATACAAGTAATATTGTGCATTATATATTTATATGCAATATATTTATGCTATATCTATTTATATGCATGGTTAATACTGTACATATTTATTTGCAATATATGTATATAATGCACAAATAATAAATTATATATATATATTTGTATGCAATATATTGAAATTCTAAACATCTCTATATGCATGATTAATATTAATATCTATATTATATGCATATATTTATGTGCAAAATGTTATATCTATGCACAATTAATACTGTGCATCTAAATTTATATGAAGTATATTTGCTATATCTATATGCATGATTAATATTGTGCATATTTGTATGCTACATATTTAGCTATATGCACAATATTATGTGTGTATATATATATATAGTATGCAATATATTTATTTCTATCTATATACATGATTAATATTGTGCATATATTTATATGCTATATATATATACGCTATATATGTACAAATAATAATGTGCAGGCACATATTTATATTCAATATATGTATATGCTTTGTCTATATGCATTATTAATATTGTGCATATATATATTATTTGCTATTAATTTGTTTATATATATTTATTTATATGCTATATCTGCATATGCACAATATTTAATATTATTTGCAACATATGCTATCTATATATATATATATATATGCACAATATTGTGCATATAAATTTATATGCAATATATTTGCTATGTATTTCTTTCTATATGTAATATTAATGTGCTATATAAATATATATCTCACCATGCACAACATTGTGTATATTAATACTGTGCATATGTATTTACATGCAATATTTATGCTATATCTATCTCTATACGATTAATATTGTGCACATTTATATGCTCTATATGCTAATATCATCTATATAGATATGCAACGTTATATATGCACTATATGTGTATATACACACACTATTAATAGTGTGCATATAAATTTATTTAAATGTTGTGTAACCTGTGCTCAAAATTACACAAAAATGTATTTGTGCCATTCATTCATAACCGCAAAATGGCTGATATATTGACCTTATGACCTCATATGATATATAATCACTGATATATTGTTAAAGCCTTGTAAACAAATACAGTCCCTCAGTTATGCCAGTAACGTCACAACAACCATATCCGCCAATGTTTTTTATTGAATTAATTTTTAGAGCTTGTACTTGAAACAAAAATGACAGCATTTTAATTCCAGAATGAAGACAAAAATAATCTACCCAAATAAGAATTTTCAAGGTGAGCATCAGTTAAAATTACGCCCACCCACTTCAGCATTTTTAGAAAATAAAATAAAGCAATATATAAAATTCAATTTTTAAAAGTCAGTCCATCACAATATCCACAGAGACGACCAGAGACCACACATTTAGGATGTTACACTGAGCGCACACACACAC